>CM039666.1:3242500-3532172 GCA_022405105.1 Aristolochia contorta | reverse complement strand
CAGAACAATAATTTGCTGCACCTTCAATCGAGTGGTTTTAACCTTTCTGTCTTTAGAAATCTAACATCTCGTGAATTCTCTCGAGTATTTAACATTAATTTCTCCAGCCCGCTGTCGGATCATTCTGTGATTCTCAACTGCTCTCAGCAGGAGGTAGATGATTTTGGTTTTACTTCTTTTGGCAATACGTCCGGAAACTAGCTCAGTTATCTCATCGTACTTCTTGCGACGACGACACTAGGACATTTTACATTTACGTCGACTGTGATCTGCAACTTTCTTTTTTCTTTCTTAAGAGACAGGGTCGATTTTCCGGCCAAATCTTTTCACCGCATCCGGCAAATCTCGAAATTATCCTTCCGGATCTGCAAATTTTGTCCGCCTGACAAAATCCCTGGAATCGTATGGCAACCTTCGACCTATCTCTGTCTTTGTATTTTCTGCTTTACTCTCTCTCGCTCTCCCAAAGTCCCTCCTCCCTCTCTTTTCGGCTCTCGCCTTCCTTTACCTTGACTTGTACGGTTTGATTCCTCTGGCTGGGTTTCGTTCCGGGTCTTCTGTCGAGTGGGGGTGTTTGCTAACGTGCGCATCCCTGGCTGGTTCGGATTTCCTCGTATAAGTTAGCCATCCAGCGAGCATACATCGCCATACTGTGAAGCGCGCGTTGGAAATCTACCTTTTTTCTCCGATAAAAGGATACCATTATCTGAAACATTGCCGGAAACTTTCAGTAGGTTGTCGGTGGGGTTGCCCGAAAAGGCAGAGAGATTAAAAGAAAAACACTAGAAAATTGAATAAAGAAACCGGAAAAAGTAAAACAGTTTCGGTTCTCTTACAGTGCCTGTTCTCTGCCCCCACCCCTCTTATTTCTCTCACTTGACACAATTTTTTCGCTCTAATTTTGTGCTCGCCTTCTCTCCCTTTTTCTTGCAGCTGGAAGAGAAGAGAAACCGGTGTGCTGAACTTGCAATAGAAAGTGGTACAGAGGCCGAGGAAGGTTCTCAGCCATCAAACACCTCACTTGCTCCTGAATCTGAGAGGAGAATTTCTTCTTATGCGGGCGTTCTACTGAGCTCTTGAGATTGCTCATTTCATGCTCTTTGACAGTGTTACTTAGCTCTTTGGCCTCTGTAATGTCTCCTCCCCTAGAACATGATTACATAGGCTTATCAGAGGTTCCTTCCATGGAAAGCTCTGAGAAGATCTCTTCCTCTGCTTCTACTGTATCTGGAGAGGGAGACGCGAAGAGCAACGCTCTCAAGTATAAGGAAACTGAGCTCAGGCTTGGCTTGCCGGGCTCTGAGTCCCCCGAGAGGAAGGCAGATAAGGGGGCTTACAATATCGGGGTCCTGAAGAATTTTGTGTCTGGCGCCAAGAGGGGCTTCTCTGACGCCATTGATGTGTCTGCCAAATGGAATTTTTCAGGCGGGAGTGGATCCGAGCTTGAGTTGGGAAAAGGTGCCGCTTTGTTTTCTCCAAGGGGTGGGAATGTGGGGAAAAATCCGAATGGGTCGGAAGGTAACGGTCAGCAGTCGGGACTGCCAGTTCCTCCGCCAGTGAACGAGGTTATCTCATCTCCAAAGCCCGTTCAGGAGAAGACTCAGGTTTCTGCTGCAAATGACCATGGCGCTGCACCTGCTGCGAAGTAAGAGATTTTGCAGTTTTTGCTGCACATGACCATGGGTTTTTTTGCTTACACCTTTTACTCAAAAAATTTTGTCTGGCTGGCTCAATAAAGAGGTTTATTGACTTTTACCTGTTCTTCGTTCGTGGGGGGTAGGATCGCGGTGATACATTATTCCTGATTTTCATTATTTTGATGTCGAACAGTAAATTCTTTTCTTCTTGTTGTTGCTGCTATGGCTTTGATGCTGGTGTCTGTGTTTCTTAGCTATTTTATTTCGTTTCTTTTTCATGTTTTCTCGTTATAAAATCTTTCTAAGCAGTTGTGTGATGCTTTCTTGTGAAATTACTCATTCTTATAATTTAAAGAGTGCCAGTTTAATTTTTTTCCTTTATTTCTTATAAACTCATCCGTTGGTGATTTGGATATCGTCCCTGCGAAACCGGAGGTCTTTTTTTTTTTTTTAATTATAAGTTGATCAAAATTTTCGGAGATTTTCCTTTATGAGATAATTTCTTTGATACGTGCTTTAAAAATTAATCTGTCTGTTTTTGTTGAGGGAAATTTTTAATCATGAGCAACAGGGGACTCGTGGTTGTTTTTCAGGATAATTGTTGATTGAGCTTTTGTTAAATTTAAAATTTTGTGTTTATGTAATTGATTGTTGCGTAAAAATTTATTCCTCTTCAGGTTTTCATGTAATTGAAATGAATAGATTCCATATATTAGTGAGTATCAGACAGATCGTCCAAATTATCGTGAAGTATTTCTTCTCCAAGGCTTTTCTAGTTTTTGGATCTTGCCGTGCATCCTTGATTTTCTTTTCCTTTTATTTTTTTTTGTATTTTAAAAATTTTAAACCTCATTCCTATAAAATTTTCGGTAAATAAATTGAATAACTTCTTCAGAGTATCAATTCACTGATCTGGCTAGTTACACAATTTTAATTACTGTTTTTTTCCCTAAAAGATTGAAGCTGAATGTTTATAACAGGGCACAGGTTGTAGGTTGGCCCCCAATTAGATCTTTCCGGAAAAATACCATGGCTACAAACCCAGCAAAGAACAGTGAAGATGGAGATGGCAAGTCAGGAATTGGGTGCCTGTATGTCAAGGTTAGCATGGATGGTGCTCCATATCTGAGGAAAGTGGACCTAAAAACCTATAAGAACTACATGGAACTCTCTTCAGCTCTAGAGAAGATGTTCAGCTGTTTTACCATTGGTGAGACATGTTTCTGCTTCTCACTGACACTTATTCTCCTTGTCTTGACTCAAGGTTGAGGGCTCCACTGAAATTTTTGCTTTTCTTGTGTTAGAAGTTGAATTTAAATACCCACGAGTTGTACATCTACAAAAAGGTCCCAATGGATAAAATTACAAGATATAACTGTTTTGTTTTTCCATTTTTGCTTGTTTTAGCACTTAACTCCTAGTCTCCTTCCTACCATTTCCTATTCTACAGATAGGAAAGGTGTTTTGTTGAAGTCTTTTTTTTTTTTTGACACATTCACATCATGAGGTTTTTGCTTTCATATTTTAAAGTCCCTGCTTCTTTAAGCCGTGTAATTTAATTTTTTAAAACTTCTACAACTGAAATTGTTTATTTATTTCTTTTTTCTTCTTGTTAGTGGAAGGAGACTAGGAGTTCCTTACACTCATTTTGGCAAGTGGCTTCTGATTTGACATATAAATTTTATATCTGTACAGGGCATTTCATTTTTGTTTTCGGTTGATTCCTCTCTGGATGATTTGGACGCATGTTTGACGATTATCAAAATGGAGGGTTTAGTGTTGTTAGTGTTTGGTTTTGCAGGGCAATGCGGATCCCATGGAATACCAGGCAGGGATGGGTTGAGTGAGAGCCGACTGATGGATCTTCTTCATGGATCTGAGTATGTCCTCACCTATGAAGACAAGGATGGAGACTGGATGCTAGTTGGTGACGTTCCATGGGAGTGAGTAGATTTCTTTATTTGTGCAGAGAAATTTTTGTTGTTATTATTATTATTATTATTATTATCGTTTCTTTAACTATTGTTTCCATGAAAGCTGTGTTGAGAAGAATAAATCTTAAATCAGATAGCTTCTTAATTTTAGCAATGAATTTTTTTCTTTTCAATTAAAAGGCAGCTCTAATTTTTTTGGTTGACTTGTTTTTGTTAATGGATTTATGAAGAATTATTCTATGAAAATTTGCAGTATTAACAGTGTGTTTATTCTTTACTTTGCTTATAACTTGTAGGTTCCATTATTGAGCGGATGAGTTTTTCTTTTCATTTTTGTTTTCTATGGAAATTTTTGTGTGAAAAAAAATCAAATGGTTGAATTTGTGATCAAATATCAGTCATTTAGAGGCAGAATTCCTGAATTCTGTCTAGCTTATATGGTGTGACCTAAGGCAAGATACGAGCTCGAATTAAATTGAGGTGAAATTTATTAGTTTTGGGGGTATAAGAAAGCGTCTTGTAAAGTATGTTGGTTCTATATTACAGGTAATACAGTTACAGTAAGTGAAATAAATAATGATTTTGCTTTTTTGGTTTGGCAATTAATTCATTGGAAAATGAAGATTCGTGGATTTGAATTTGAATAGAAATCTATTACAGCCAGTAGTTTTTACTTTTTAACAACTAAATTGAGTATCTGTAAACGAGGGAATTTTTTGTTATCACTACCATAAGTGCAAAGATCTGCCTTAGATATTGGGTGCCTTCAGATAAAACAGGAAGTGGGAAGTAAGAAGTGTTATAATGTGGTTCTGATGCCTACTCTGTAAGCATTGTCCTTGGTGGCTCATATGATCCATCATAATCTTGAGAGGAAACATGGATGGGCTTCTTTTAGAGTTTGTCACGGATCTGTATTTATTATGTTCTGGTAGCTTGATAAATAATCTGATGGTTCAGAGACCATCAGTGAAATTGAACCGTGAGGGGTTGTCGATGTGTTTAATTTTCACCAAAGTTTATATTAAGGCTTCACAACTCCTCCTGCTGCTTTGGTATATCATTTATGTAATAGTTAGTCATTTATTCTATCTGAATCTCTTGAGACCATTATTAATTGTGTTGTTTAAATTTGTAGGATGTTCACTGACTCTTGTAAGCGACTGAGGATCATGAAGGGTTCCGAAGCAATTGGACTGGGTAAAGATCTCATTACACTAGTCCAATAATTTATTTTGGTTCTAGTGACCATTTCATGATTAGATTGCTGCTACTTCCTTTCATTCCACATCTTTTCCTAACTTAATCCCTGCACTTATCTCCTTGTGCATTTTACCAGAAGACAATTTCTTGGATTATTCCCTTGTTTTATCAGACATCCATTCAGGTGACTGATTTATAAGTTAATTTTCTCATTCTTTCTCAGCCCCAAGGGCCATGGAGAAGTGCAAGAACCGGAACTAGCATCCAGGCCCGTCCTTCTCAAGGAACTTGATTAATTCGAGCCTTTTTCTTAAGGGGAAAGGATGAAGCTGAGCCGGAGTTGTCGTCACATCGTCTTTTCTAGTCACACGTATACTTAAATATTGTTTTTAAGGTTTGCTGTTTTGCACGGACTGAGCTTGCAGTAGTAGTCAACGTTGTTTAGAGACATGCTCACTAGATTGTCTTTCGGTGCTCTCTGTATTTTGAATGCCATCTGAGCCTTTTTAATCTATGTAAATGTTTGGTTTGCTGCCAGCAAATGCTCGCCCTCATTTCATCTTTTTCTCTCCTCTTCCTCACTGTTCTTTGCATGAGGCAGAGTTTAACGAGAGAACGATTTTGATGACAGCTTATCTGATGCAACCCCAAAACTACTAATCGTTCAATGTTTGGAGCACCATAGTTGTTTTTTTGTTTGTTGAGTACTCTACAAATCGTTCGAAGTGGTGGGACGACCACCTTCGTTTATCTCATCAATGCAATGTTCAGGTCAGTGGAAGTTGCTTTCAATGCCGTCTTGTCTTACCCATTCATTCAGATTCAACCCTAAAACTCGTTCACTGTTTTAGGGCCGACAAGTCTCAGTTTGACGAATTAGTTCTCTTTTGGATTGTCCTCTCCTCCCTCTTGCGGTATGTGCCGTCTTTTGTGTACCCCAGTGTAATCAAGACGCCAACGTGGAGCGACTCCCTGCCCCCCAATTAAAGTTTCCTAAAGAAGACGAAAAACAAAAGCTCCCCCTCTTATTTTAATGGCGGTTTTCTTCTCCAAAAAAAAACAACCAAGGCTGCCCAACAACCGTATCGAGGGGACATAAAAAAAATGGAAGGGAGGAAGAGCTGCAACTGGTGCCGTGTCTCCTCAAAACAGGGTCACCTGTTTTCTTCTCACTGAATGATTCCAACTTTGCTCTTAAAATATATCATCTGCAGCCCTGCTCCTGTTTCTGCTCCCTCTTCTCCTCGCTCTTGTGCGCCTCGGCGTTTGTTGGGCATGTTAAGGGCTTCATCCTCGGCCTCTGCCTCCTGTACACGACATTATTCCCAAAAAGATAATGGCTAGGAAGTGAGAAGCGCACAAACAGAGATCCGTCCTCCCAATGTGCTTTCAAAAAAAAAAAAAAAAAAAGGCATCGGTTCTGCCTCTTTTCTAACAAGTTAAAAGGAAAATATTCTCTCTCGGATCACTCAACTTTCAAGGAGGTGCCTTTCTCTTCTTCCCCCCCTCAGTACTGCAGCTTTTTACTTGCTCAATCTCTGTAGAATAATTTTTTTTTTTTACTTCAAAGTTGAAAGTCGCTTCTTTCATGTTTTGCAAGTGCGACGGGGTCCACGGCTTCTGGTGTCGCATAGGTGAGCCAGACCCACCACAGATGTGCCGTAACACTAGGCCTGAACCTGTTCGTACGGGATTTGATTGGACAATTAAGAGCATCCCCAATGCGGGCTCCATTACAACATTATTGGACATGTACAATGTACTTCTCTTCCTTTTTTATCTACCCTCCTCCTTTACCACCTTTTCACTATCTCCAAATCCTCCTCCTTTCCATCAACTTTATACATTTTCATTCGTTCTCTGAATCTCTCTCTTCAGTCTTTCACACATTCATGTAAGCTGTTAGTTGTAAACCCTTTCTAATTTTGGGAGAACTGAAATACAAAGACTGCAATATCTCAAGGTTCTATCCCAGTTATGAGCAAGAGATTTGCCAAGAAAATTTTTTTTATCTTTCTAGAGTGGTAACGTTAACAAGGGCTTTTTTGTAAGGGGTGGGTGTTTCTCAAGACTCGAGAGTGATTTGCTTTGGAGGAAAATGGCCGACAAGCTTTTGGACATTTTAACACTGAGAGAGAGAGAGAGAGAGAGAGAGAGAGAGAGAGAGAGAGAGAGAGAGAGAGAGAGAGAGAGAGAGAGAGAGAGAGAGAGAGAGAGAGAGAGAGAGAGAGAGAGAGAGAGAGAGAGAGAGAGAGAGAGAGAGAGAGAGAGAGAGAGAGAGAGAGAGAGAGAGAGAGAGAGAGAGAGAGAGAGAGAGAGAGAGAGAGAGAGAGAGAGAGAGAGAGAGAGAGGGGGAGAGAGAGAGGGAGGGAGCATCCCTTGGAGAGTTGATAAGGGACCCACCCAACAAAAATGAAAATTGAAAGGGCCCCATGTTCTTTGAAAAGGACAGTTTCACTTGTCTTTTATGTGTGATTTAGTGAGATGATGTGTCCCAAGTATGTATAGTCAGGGTCATAGGTGGTGGTGCATGGTGAGTGAGGGGCATGTACCACCTCCTGACCCCACTTGGCTTCCTTAGTGCAATAAATCATGGCAGTGAGAGTTTTTCGTCAAAACCCTTTTGATGAGGGTGAGACAACTGGTTTGCCTAACTAGGCTTGTTCCCCCCACAATGAATCTCCCTTTCCCCTTTACTTTCCACATCCTTATTAGGGTCCAATTCAAACCCCAATCACTTACTTCGGATTATTATCCCATTTTATCATTATTTAGATACCATTTGCTAATCCAATTGAAAAGACACCACTGAAAATCCTATCACATCGTTAGATTTTTTTTTTAGTTATTTAGCTGAGAAAATTGAGTAGGGATATAGGACCATCAAGATAAACAATTATCGTTTATGTATTTATTAGAAGCCAATTATTTCAGGAAGAGTATTCCATAAGCACACCGTAATTTTGTTTCTAAACATCTTTACCAAATTATTGATGGAATAGAGATAGTTCTTAGTAGTATCTATACTAAAATGTTGAATCAAATAAAAATTTATAAATAAAGTAATATTTAAGATGGGGATTTGTTTGACTACTAACTAATCAAAACCTCTTGCTCTCTTTTAACAATATAGAACCAAAACATTCTATTAAATTACATTGAAAGAAAACAATCTGGAACATATATATTACACTAATAAAACACAATTAAGCCTTGAATATCATAGCGTGTGATAAAGAAGGAAATAACAAGTAAAAACCATGAAATAAGAAACAAGCAAACCCACATACCAATCGATTATATGGTTGGGTGTGTGATATGATCTACTTATAAATTACTCCTTGTCTTTTGTATCTATGATTCAATAATGGAAATATCACTAGGCATCAATAGTTTAGATTAACATGTACGTAGGATAGGTACGATGGGCTAAGTGCAATTAACATTATTCTTTTGTATTTATCATCCAAGGAGTTAATAAATTTAGGCAATTGTACTTTGTTAAAAATATAATATTTAACATTTGGTATAAGAGCAAACATTGCAAAAGCAACAAATGAAAATGAACTATGAAGCAAAAAAGTGAAACCTCATTTGACATATTGGTTCATGCATGAGGTGGTGACACGGTCATACACCTGTCTTCCAAATAATTTTCTTCTCTTCTTGTGTGTATATATTAAGGAGAAACCTTAATGGATTATGAATAAATGCATGCATGTGGACGAGTTGGGTGGAGTCGGGTGGGGTCCGAAAGGGCAGAGGCTCGGAGACAGGACTGGTGAATGGGAATGGGACCCAGGCGTGGCTGTGGGTGGGGAGACCACTCTTTTAATGGGGTACCTCCGTCCCTACGTGCGTATGCCGACATGCAAATCACTCGTGCGTTCCGCCGGGCACCTTAATGCTTAGTATTAATTTTGTACGTACTATGATTTATGAATTGTGTATGGTACTGGCCACCATATATTTCAATTATATGCGTCGACAGCCTCCAACATGTCGTCCCAATTAATATTCTTCTATATATTATTATCAATAATGCAAATGTGAAACTCAGCTGAGACAAGTCACTTGAATGGGTCCATCGGTGTCAAATGCCTCGGATCGTTTTGGTCCGAGTTGGATGAGTTAAGTTAAGAAGAGAGTAATTTTTTTTTTTTAGAATAATGCTAGCTACACCAGGGACGCGGACTTATCTCACATACATATTAATCTAAGCCATTGATGCCTAGGGTTTATCCTCTAGAAAATAGGATTTTATAAAAAATATATATTTTTTTAAGGGCTTAGATTAACTTGTACGTCCTATAAATAGTCTGTGCATCTAGCATTACTCTTTTTTTTTTTAGAAAATAATTTTCTTAATTTATTCAATGCAATTCTGACACTCCTTAAGAGACACCCGTAGCACAACCCTCAACGTGACCACTATGCTATAGTACTCAAGTTAATTCACAGACTTGGCTGAGCCATACAACGATGTCATGTAAACTAGGTAGACCCACTTTAATCGATCTGATCAGTTGTACCATTTGCAATATTTTATAACATATTATCAGGTTAATTACAAGAACGCTTTATGCTCACCTAATTGAAAATATGGCACATAAAATAAAACCGTGGAGATGTCACACTTTCCCATTGCAGGATTCATGATTCGGGCCGGAAGCTTTCCCAATCTGATGAATCAGACAAAGCTGCTTAATTGGCAGATCAAGTCAGAAGAAACAAGGGAGAAGAAACAAGAAAGAAGAAACAAGAAAGAAGAAAAGGTTAAGAGGTGAAACGAGATGATTTGAGAGGCCAAAGTTATCCAACTCATATATCCACCAATTAAGTTGCAGAGAGTTTGATACCACCTCCACCCCGTAAGATCCAAAACTCAATCATCGAGGTGGGTTATCGAAAAAAAAGGATTTGCATTTGTTTGCACGGTGGGCCAACTTTGGAGCCCACGGAGTTGCCTTTGTGTGCTATGATTTCTGATTGTACCATCTAATCCTAGTCTCTCACTCCATTTTCAATTAAGAGGAGCCAAAGCCATCCCTTATCAAATCAGTCCATTTTATGATCATCCATAAAAACCCAGAAAACCCCCTAAAAAGTGTTATCACTTTTATTGATGCACTTGTCTTTCTCATGTAAGGGTTTACCTCACCATGACGACTTCTCCCACTCAAATTTGACACTTTAATAAATGTTTGAATCGATACCGAATGGAAAGGAGAGTAAGGTGGATCTTATCTCGAGGAAGATAAGAAGAAGGGAATACAAACAAGAAGCCATGACGGTGACCGGCTCCATTTCGAAGCTCTTATTTCTCAAGTGTTGCTATTGGACTGAGTTAGCCTCAAATGTGAAGCCCAGAAGACTTCTTTACTTACTGAGCTCACTATATTTCACACACCGGAAAATATATTGTACTTTGTAGTTGGGCTTAGTGAGTTATGAAGTGTTGTAAGCATGTGTTAAATATTTTATTCCAGTCTTGGCAGGAAAGGGAAGGCCCTCCCCCCTTCTTGTTTACTTCTGATAGGAGACCCAAAGAGGAAAAGAGTGACTTCCTCTTCTCCAACAGAAGAAATGGGGCTGAATAAGGTATTTGAGCTCCAGAAGCAAAGATGATTTTTCTTTTATGAATTTGGTATTTGATAAGAACAAATTATCAATCAAGATAGTTAAATTTGGTGCAAATATCAAAAACTTGGCCAAAGTTGATAGTTAAACTCTGTGAGCCAAATTTACACCATGGACAATGAGGAAGATAACAAATTGCAAAAGTAAGATGAAGACAAGCAATGGAGACTCGAGATCTTTCTTGAAGAACTACTATCTAAAATACAAAATGTCCCCCCAAAGCCCATTTAAAATAAGATGGAGTTCCATCAAGTTATGGGGGAGAGTGGGCCTTTAGCAGCAGCATTTATTGCAAGATAAATAAGAAGCTGCTGAACTCAATTCTTTTCTCAATATTATAATTTGTCAAATTATACAGATTCATGTATGATTTTTTTTTTTGAAAAGATGAAGGTTTTTTATTATTAGTAATACAGTAGTGTTACAAATATTGTTACATAGGCCTAAGCCCTTTCTTTGTGTAGTGCACCTAGCTCTGCCTACACTAATTCTGACAGAGAGTGACCTCTCTTTTGATCCCATCTTTTGCTAATCCATTTACAATGGAGTTGGCATAGTGGGGTACCGCTTGCCATTCTATTCTCCAATCTTTGGTAAAGTCTGCTAGTTCATCAAAGACACTTTTCAACTCCAAAAGGAGTTGAGCCCCTCTTCCTAGGCCACCCGATCACTAGTTATGAATCCCCTTCCACCTCCACAATATCTCTGAAATCCTTCTTTAGGATCTTAATTTTTGTTAGTAATGATTTTGCCTTAGTAGCATGCGACCCACAAAAACTAGTAGGACCGGAATAGGCTCTGAGAATCTCCCTTTCATGGTTTCTGATCACTCCAACTAACCCAGCTTCACCTGGATTCCCGGCCCTTTGCCGAACCACATCTTGATACGAGGGGGGAGTAGGAGGCTTCTATTCAACCATTTTTGGAGGTTTTGGCCTCGTTAGAAGAATCACCCTATTCCAGTGTTTCCTGATTACTGGTATGGAAAGTGTAGTAAGACCCTTTAGGTTGTGTACCCATTTGAGTGTGCTGTGAAAAGCCATTTCAATAACTTTAACCACCGGATTAGCTTTATTATCGAATCCCTATTAAAATTTGCAGTTGTTTCTTTCTACAAGCTAACACAGAAGGATAAACTCCCTATTAAAAAAGGAATTGGAAAAGCATGGAAATTGTTAGCTCCAGCAAAATCAAGCAATTCGAAGAGGAATCCTGCAATCAGATTCTATTGCACTATAAATTCAGTGTGCAAGTCTGGGCAAGATTTTTAGGAAAATTCAGTATAAGTCTCTGCATGCGGAGGAAGTTGATTCATGTTTGAATTCGACCCTTAAAATATGCAAGAAACTCAAAACTACACAAATCCTAAAATGAAAGCCAAAACAAGAAAAAAAAACATTTGACCACTTTCATCCCTTTCATATATTCAAGTTACTCTCAACCCTGTAATTATACATAGAAGAACTCCAAAATTAAGCAATTCTGAAGACAGAGTTATTAGCTTATAAAGTAGTATATTGGAGAAATTTATTTTGTAAAGAGCGAATCTTGCTTCCGGGTTACAAGAATGCCAAGTACCAATCAAAGAGGAGGTACAAAGTATTTCTTTTTCAGTCATATTATGAAGTACTACTGTACCGAAACGCCAGGCTACCTCGGAAGAGACAAAAAAGAGAACAGTGGAGAGTGATTGTCCGAAGAAGCCTAACTAGTCAATTTCGTTGTATTTGATTCTCTCGCTACACGGGCTGTCCAGCCCCAGTTTCCCTCCATTTTCTTCATAATCTCTAGCTCTCTTTCTCTCTTTCTCTCTCTTTCTCTCTCACTGTGCTCTTCTGTCTCTCTGCCATGGCGCAGAGCTGGCTAGCAGGGAGGAGCACTAGTAGACAGACACTGCATGCCAATATGCAGACTTACAGCCAGGGACTTGCGCAGAGCTTATATTTATCTCTGAATCAATGAAGGGGTTGTTCCCCTTTCAGTCACTCTCTGGATCTCTCTCTCTGCCCCGCCATTGCTTCTGGGTGGGTTTCCTTTGTTACTTACTCTCTCTCCCGCCATGAAAACCCAGCAGCCGAAGATCAAGAACCCACCACGCCCTCTCTTCTCCTGCGGCATCTTCGGCCACTGCACGCAGACCGTCCTCAGTCCCACCGCCCCCAAGCCTCCACCCGTCGTCGTCCCACCCCACCCTCCACCCCCAACCTCCGATCCCCACCCACCTTCTTCTTCTTCCTCCTCCTCCTCCTCCGCCTCTCAGAGCTTCACCCAGTGGAGGTTCCCTCTCCCCAAACCCTCCCATCATTTCTCCCATCATCATCCCCACCCGTCGCCGCCGCCCTTAATCTCCACCCCCGCTTCGGATCAAAAGCCCTTAATCTCCCCCAACTTCGCCGAGATCTTCCACGCGGCCGAACTCCACCTCAGTTCCGACTCCGACGAGGCCCGCCTCGCCGGCCTGCAACTCCTGGAGCGCTCCCTCCTCCCGGACCCTCTCCCCGACGACTCCGTCTGCCCCCCGGCGGTGATGGCCGGCGTCGTGGGGTTCCTCAAGAAACAGCCCCACCACGCCGCTCGGGCGGCGACCAAGGTCCTCCTGGCGCTGTGCCTCGCGGAACCCAACCGCCGGGCGGCGGTTGAGGCCGGCGCCGTGGCCGGGGTCGTGGAGTCGGTGACGGAGATGGAGGGGGCGGCGGCGGAGCGGGCTCTGGCGGCTCTGGAGCTGCTGTGCACTGTCCCGGAGGGAGCCGCGGAGCTCCGGGCACACGCGCTGGCGGTGCCGGCGCTGGTGGAGATGATGGGGAAGATGGGGGGCAGGGGCAAGGAGTGCGCCATCAGCGCTTTGGCCGCGATATTCGCCGGCGCCGGAGAGAACCCGCCGACGGGGGTGGCGCAGGCCGTGCTTCTGGCGCTGCAGGGCGACTGCACCGCCAGGGCTCGCCGGAAAGGCGCCCAGCTCTTGAAGCCCGTTCAGGACAACCACACCCGCCCGGACGCACCCGATGAAGGAAACTAACTAGTCCTCGTTTGATGTTGCCATATAATAAAACAAATCAAAAACATATATCAGAGATCTTTCTTCTGCATGCAGCTGCAAACAGGCTTACACTCACCTCTTTTTGTTGCATGTACTACTTTTTGTATGTCGCGGGCATCAGTGGCTACCTCAAACCCATTTTTCTTGATAATTAAAAGCCACTTCATATGTAGTGAACAAAGGGGTATTAGGCTGAACTGAAAGTTCAATTTCTGGGCCAGATGCAGCACAAAGAAAACAACATCCCATTCTAATACGAAGATATATATTTTGCCTTGCTTAAAGACAGAAAGTATAACAGATAATCATACACAAAAATACACATTGATATACTATATATGATAATGACAAATCATACACGGATAATGTTTTAATGCAGTGTCTTACAATTGAATATGTTCTAAGATTCAACTGGGTGAAAAAGGAGAACCAAAAAGATCGCACTGTATAATTCAGCACAACAGCACCTGCATCTTCTTTACCAATACTTAAGGCTGCAACACTGTAAAGATTCTGACCTAGCCAGCAACATTACAACGGCTGAATATTGTATTGAATGAGTAACTCAAGGACCGTGAAGTGCCACTCAGAACATGTTGACTCTTCTCAAGAAGAGCAAAAAGGGTTGAGAAAGCTTGCTTTTTCTGCCCTCCAAAATCAGTTTTTTGGGCTTAGAAAGAGAATGAAGCTGATAAGCACCACGTATACATGACTGATCTATAAGTTGAGATTTTCACCCAACTGGTAGCAACAAGGTGGACTGAGAATGAAGACCACAACCACCCACTATCTGCAACCTTTCAGTAGATACGAAGACGGACTGGACAAGCTTATCTCGGTTCCCCGACCATGCAACTTCTTGCCTTCCACTGGTTTGCTTGGGGTCCCACAGCCACTGAAATCCAATACCCGACGCTCAGATGGCAGAGGCTGGCTCCAAATGAAAATTAATTTTGTTAGTGGCAATATACAATGAAATCAACCAAAAGAATACAATAAAACTCTCTGAACGAGATGATCGTGGAAAAACACAGACGGTGCGTTATCACAGTAGAGCAACTCAGAGAACCTTCTAGTCCGGCTCACACAAAATCATGCCAAGGTTGCTCCCTAGCTGTTCACAAGTATCACCTCAAAGCTTTCCTAGACTACACTTTATTTAAAAACTAGAAAGTAAAGAAATCACATGAGGTAGGAAAAGAACATCAGGCTTCAGAAAATCACATTTTTTGTCCCAGCGCAGGGGTCCTTGTCCGAAGAAATTTGGTCGCCAGGAAGCTTTTCATTTAAAATGGAAGCAGATGCATCAAAACAAGTGCCACTAGATAAAACCTCTTGAGCCTCAGCAAATGCAGTAGCAGTATGCTCACTCAACTGTTTCATCAGCCCAATGGCATCAAAGCTTCTATCTCCTGGACTCATGAAATAACCCAAGTCCTGCAACAGATTCACAAGCAGAACAAGAACATCCATCTTCAGAAGACAAAAAGTATTTGAGACATAGTGCAGACAAGTCTTGGGACCTTGCCAATGATAACAGAGGGGAACTGACAACCGAAATCATTAAGCTTAATCTTGAGTACTCTTCAAAAAAAAAGTAATGGTTCAGGTGTGGAGAAAAAAAATAGTTGTTTCAAGTATGAAAAAAAAGTAGAGGTTTCAGGTCAAATGCCACAAAATAGATAGAAACACCAATTTCAGTTTTGCAAATGAAACATCTTTTCTTAAAACAGCAGAAAAGACTTTTTAGCCAGGACAAAATTCTCCTACTGTCATTCTTATCATCAAGAACTAAAATTCTTTGGCAACATCAGTCAATCTCACAACTCCCAAAAAATTGCAGCATGACAACAAAGAAAACAGGAAAATAAAAAGAAAACCTTCGGAGATTTCAGAATGTTTGTAGTACTAGGAAATTGGGATATAGATATCATGCGAAAATATACACATAAATATACCTGATAGAAAACTAGGAATAAATTTGCTTACCTCAAAGCTAATGTCTGTATCAAACCTTTGTCCTGGAAAAAAAGGACTCATGAACCAAGGGGACTTCCATGCTGAGGGAGATTCGATACCTCTTTTGATGCCAGGTGTGTCAGCAAATCTATGACAAAAATTTTGAAACAACCATGATTATATTATCCTTTAATTTAAAACAGAAGAAAGTTTTGCCACACATTTCAAATGATTAGCCACCAAAAACAAAATATTAGACAGACAGAAACAGATATTGCTCAGCCATCAGTTTTATGCAGCCTCCTCACCCTTGTAAACTAGAAAGGATTCAGGATAAGCAATATTTAAATAACTAACAAAACTTACTAAAAGAACTGCAAATTATTTTCCAGGATACATTAAAAGTGTTTAAGAACAATCGTTTAACAATCAAACCCGGCAATCATAACTATCATTTTCGTGTCATATTTATGTATATTTTAAAATGTCTTGGTTCATTATCATGTTATTGTGTATTTTATTTCACATTTAACATAAATGGAGTATAATATAACATACCATGTTTAACCAACTATTCTATTCTACTGCAAGAGACAATAATAGAGAGCATACTATAGGCAACCGCAGATCTTACATGCTAATATTTTCAATGCCAGCTGTATCAGTGGTCAACCCATCCTTCTCAACTTTAATATGCAAGGGGTGTGGGACCACCAAATGGTGGTTGCGCTTCTTTTCACCACTATTAGGTGAAGATAGGCTAGAGAAACATGGATCCGTAGAAGGTTCTCTCTGGTTTGATGTGACCTCTGACGTATTAGAGATTTTAGCTATGGGAGTCCTCACACTGGCATCTTGAGCAGGGGAGAATATTGTTGAATCATTTCGGTTGCACTCAACAAGCACTCCTGCAGACTGCTCCACCTGAAACGAATGTTCTTTCATTACATTCAATTTAAGCAAAATGTCAAACGTACACATTGAAGAAACACAAACTGTAGCAATGTGCATGTGCATGTGTGTGGGGGAGTGAGTTTGTCGGAATCATGACTATGACACAATAAGATTTTGCTATCCAACATAAAAAAAAAAAAGGAAAACTGACTAGTTGCAGAAGCAAATTCAGTTTCAGATATGGGCCAGCCAACCAGTAGGCTCATGTTTATACTTGATCACTAAAATTTTTTAAAAGATTCTAACCTAATTTGAACCAATATATGAATAAATGTATTACAGGATTCAACATATATTATGCAGAATAAAACCTGCCCCATGGCCATTAGGGAGTCCAGTTTCAATCCGTAAAAGCCACTTGTTCCACAAACAAGGAATATAGGAGACTTACTTCTTTCTTAAAAGCATTGATGCTAGCCGTGTTCTGCAATTTATTCTCATCCAAACCTTTTTCCAATAACCCCAAATCTGGAACAGTATTTTTACCCTCACAATAGTTGAACTGATTTTCCTTTTCTCCAGGGGAAGCTACATGTTTCTTTTTTTGGCAACATGGAGATATTAGAGATGTTTCAATTGTAGACAAGGACGCTTTACAGCCACCAATTTCATCAAAAATAACATCCAAACGGGAGCATTCTCTTCCATGTTTCTTGTCACTCTTCTTTTCTTGTAAAGGTGACAAGAGATCACGGTGCCGTTTCCTTAGAATAGAAGGAGGGCACATATAACTCTTGGCAGCACTCTTTAGTACTGCTTCAGGACTCTTATTGTTAGAAGGAGATTCCCATAATCTGTAAGGGGACGAGCAGTTCATTGAAGACATCATCAGTTGTCGAATCCCTAGTGGACTATAAGCCTCACTACCTGATTGTATCAGATCACAGCTGACAAATGGAATATCCAGGCTTGGAAAACGTGGAGGCTCATAATATAAACCTCCAGAATCGTGACAAGTTTGCTTCTTAGGAGTCATGTTTCTATCCATACAGGCACCAAACCCACCGGTATTAATGGCTGTAGAACCAAAAGCATTTACTGGTATCTGGCTTGGTGGTTCAATTTCCTGAGCTGGTTCCATTGATATATAAGTTTTAGCCTTATCACCACCACTAGGAGAAGAGATCGAATTTTCTGTGTAAATGAAGTTGTCAGATGGGCATGAAATAAGCTCCAAATCTTGCAACCCAGTTGATATGTCTCTTACCCCTGTGTCCTCGCTCCTGAGGAAGAGCCTCCCATCAGAACAAATTATAGAAGGAGAAACAACGGTAAAGATACTTTGACAGCCAGAAGCATCTAACATCTCAGATGATCTCTGGTCATAAAACAATTGAGAACATGAATCAAGGTTACGCGTCATATCTGTTCCCGAGATTTCAGATTCACAAAGAAGTTGACCAACACAACTATCCCTCAAGTTAACAACATTTGACTCTTCCAAAGGATCTCCGGTGGAAAATCCACTGCAATTCCCAGTCTCTGTTAGTTGATTCATGCCATTGACTTCAGATAAGAAGGCATCATCATCCAGTGGATTATTAGAATCCAACACAGGACTCCCCAATGAAGTAGAGGCATGGATATCTTGATGGTCATCTGAGCGAAACTGGCAAATCTCATTTCCAGGTCCTCCAACCTCACACGATCTGTTATTTGGGTCAGAAGCTTTTAAAGAGTAGGGCATACCACAAGGTAAACCTGAAACGAAATGATTCTTCTCCTCCTTGGCAGCAGGTTCCTCGCAACCTCCACCAGATGGAAGGGTGTTTTCTGGCGGTTCATCTCTCAGCTTCAACTCCGCAGGCTGATAAACAGCAATGGCTGAGGAGCCTTGACTACATTCAGATATTTCTTCATGTTCTACTCCACCTTTAACACTGTCCTCTCCACTGCCCCGTGGTTTTCCTGAGGTAGAGGAGGAAGCACATTGTCTTGAGCTCTCCACACGAAGAGGGAGACCTTGAAACTGCGCAAGCATCCCAGACGCCAAGTATGAATCCAACTTCTTTTTAACGGAGCTGTTCCAGTGGTTCTTTATTGCATTGTCTGTCCTGATTACGATAATCACAGAGCCAACAGAAGAAAATCATGAGTGAACTTGATGATAAGATGAAAAATGAATGAATCATTTGCTCCAACAGTTTTTGGTTCCCTATTTTGGAATCCCAGAACTTCTCTCCCGAAACTAAAATTACCTTCCAGGTAAGAATTTTGTCAACTCTGCCCACTTGTTCCCATAAATTTGATGAGCCTGAATCAATGCCAGTTCCTCCTCTTGAGTCCATGCTTGTTTGTTAATGGCAGGGTTAAGATGGTTGTGCCACCTGCAAGTTGATTAATTAATTTAAACTTTTATAAACTCATTATTAACTTAAATCAAGAAAATTCGTTGGAATTCCAGGAAAATATAGAGAAGTAGCTCAATCCAGAAGAATAAACTAACAGCAAGAACGAACATGACCTGGAAAAATAGAAGCCGATGTGGATACATATAATTAGTTAGAGATTTTTGTGGAATATTATAAGGTAAATCATTGAATGAGAAGCCACTTGGTCCATAAGTTCTTATATAAGCTAAAAAGTTCCATTTGACATCTAAGGAGAAGAAAGAAGTCCCTAATCATTCCAATTACTTAATAGAGGCTCACTATTCAGTTATAAGCAAAAGATTGTAGTAGTTCAACCAAGACTTAGGACAGCACCACCAGAACACAAACCCAGACTAAATTCCTCACAATTATTATCACATTTCTGACTCATTCTGAACCTCGATCCAAGAAAACCTATTTGAAGCAAATATACCTGGAGAGGTAAGGAGAACCAATGGCTTATGACACTAGGAAAATTCTTTGTTTGAGCAAATTTCCATGTCACCAAAATTACATCAAAAGCAGACTGACACCAGAATTTTTTTGTTTTGGAGCTAACATAGAAAAGGTTATAATCAGTTTGACAAAATAACCTTGAACGATTTTTACTAGTACGTAACCATAAGAACACGTTCACACACACACTCACACACATTTTGCCAGAAGACAAAAGCAAGAGTTAAAATGAGATCAATAACCAAAACATATAATAACTTCACTTAGTAAACATAAATCCAATTATAAGAAAATGTAGCTATTTATAAGAACACAAAACATAAGGATGTCAAAGAAAAGACGAGGAAAGAATTAGTTTACCCTATGCTGGCAACAGTGGCCATTGTGAAACTCCTTAGTTGCAATTAAAAAGCTTAGCGTGTTTAAATACCTTTCTCGGCACTGCTTTCCAATGCGGCCTGGCAATGCTTGAGCTATTGTTGACCATTTCTTTGCTCCATATTTATTTACCAGTTCAATTATTATCTCATCTTCCTGTAAGTTATAGCAAAAAGTATAAAAGATTTATTCCCAAGCAAGAGGAAAACAGAAAAGAAAGGTTGTTTAGTAAAGGATGGATACATCGTTCAGGCATCCTTGTTGGACTGCCCAAAACTAAAACATTAAGGATGCTACCACATTATGTGAAACAATTATGCGGGGAGCAATACTTGATTAGGCAAGAAGGTATAATAGAACATTACCCTTCATATCCGAGGTATATTTAATGTTACATCACATAAAACCAATACGCTACCTCTGAATAGAATTTCAAGTAAATACATAACTTTACATAATAATATTTACCTCCTTGGACCAAGGCCCCTTCACAAGTTCAGGATTCAGAACCTTTTGCCATCTGTGCAGGCACTGAACATCAGTCCTGTCTGTAAAGCATTCAGCTGTCGAATATGAACAAAGGAAGAAGTTTAGAATATGCTTGGTTATCAGGTTTGCTCTAGAACTTGGTCATATCAGTTAATAAAATAAATAAGAAAAAATGATTTGGCCAAGAAATATGTCGAATCTTAAGGCAGAAAAATGACAAAAATAAACAAAATAGAGTAACACAATACAAAGAAATGAAATAGAAACTATAATCATGGAGTATTGTACAAATACAAATGGTACCAAAATATGTATAATAACCAAAATTTAACCTATTTTCTTCCAATTTCGTCCCTTATATCTCTGGACAGCTTTGCATAACATCGCATCCTGCAAAGAGAAAAAATAACCAACTCACTAACATGCTAAGAATATTAAAAAACCACATGTAGAGTGTGCAAATATAAAAAAAAAAAAAAAGAAAGAAAAGAAAAAGAAAATGAAAATGAGCAGATCTATCAAAAGAAGACAAATGCATGATAAAATAAATGAAGCTTAAGTTACAAAAACATTCAAAAGGTCCATAAAAAATGAAGGTCTAAGAGTGTAACAGAAAAAACTAGAATTGCATCAATTTTTCAGTGAACTTTAAATAATTTTCGAGTTGCCAAAACAGTAGTCTCCATCAATCATGACATATCTTACTCCCATAGTAGTTTCTTGTGTAACAGATTTACCTCTTCAGCCGTCCACTGGCCTTTTGTGGATCTCCTTGTGGGGCCACTCGTCCTCCTACAAGTTACATCAAAATAAGAAAATGAGTCCTCTTTCAGTTGGAATAATGGCTGTCAGCAGTGCTGTATCCTTAAATTAGTGAACCTTAAAAAGGAAGAGAAAAAAAACAATTGCTGTTTGCAATTCAATAAGAGTAAAAAAAAACTAAATAAAAAAATAATCTTCCCCTGAAGTGGAGAAAATAGGCGTGACATCTATGAATTATAATCATAGGAGAGAAGGGGACAAAATGCTCCTAAACTGTAACAACAGTGCACTGAAAGAAAAAAGAACCATGCACGAGAAGATCATATAGAACATTACCCATGCAATGGTCGTGGTTTCTGCAAACCACCACAGCCGCCATCAACAGGATCAGTAATGACAACTTCACTTCTCTTAGAAATTCTTGACCTGTCACTTGTCATCATTCCGTGCTTGGCAGGAGTAATAACAAAGACAAATCCCAGTTCTGTAGATATCTCTTGAATATGCCCTCCAAATCATCATCAAGCCTCCTCAGAAGGTTAAACAAGGTTTCTCCTGAGAAGGGACAGTGGACAATATGAAATTGGTGTATGAAGTGAAAAAACCCTCAAGCCATATAAACAGAATCATAGTACCATTAGGTAGAAAAGAATATCCTGAAAACAACAATTGACACCAAAATGAATCCAAAGCATAAACTTCTTCCAAAGGTGCGCAGCATCTAGTCTTCAAGGATTAAAAAAAAAAAACCTTAACCTAAAGGTTTAGCAACCAAAAATCCATTTACAAATTCAAATTCCAAAGAACTAATTAGGATAAGGATACTTGGTTTAAAGGGCTGCTGTTAACAAACAAAACTTAGGTAAAAGAACGCTCTTTCAAATGATAGAGGGCTTTTAATTTAAATTTGACGCATTCTCTCTGAGAAGAATGAAATATCACTCTCAAGTTTTTAAAATATTGTAAAAAACTATTTTGAATGGTAAACCTTAATTTCTAGAAAAGGACAAACCCAAGAGCTGATACCAATCAAAGTTCTATATAGGATTCTAAAAAGAAAAGAAATATCACTCTAGTATTTGAAACATTGTGAATAAATATTGACTTTATGTGGTACCTTACAGTTTCTAGAAAAGGGGAAAACCCAAGAGCTGGACACCAGTCAAAGTTCCATACAGGGTTCTACGCAAGTAAACTCTGCTTCAGGTAGGACAGTAAAAAGAAGGGAGAAGATACGATGCCACGCACTTTAAAGGGATCAAAAGAAAATTTGGGTGGATGCCAGAGAATTCGAAATCTAATTGATCATGAAAGACAAATGTGTCAGCCAATCAAAAGAAAAATTAACAGAAAGAACCTCTCAATTTCCTCGATAAAAAATGATAGAATTACGGTTTCAGAGGAAAGTTACACAAATGGATCAAAGCTTCCGGCTGACCAACTACAATCTTGATAGCTAAAAAAGGATTTCGAGGACATTCTTATCTATAACCATCCATTCTAGATAAATAAATTGAAGTCTTGAAACCTGAAAACAAACCCACCTCAGGGTAACCCCATTCAACGGATTCGTCCACGGACCCAAGATCAACTCGACCAATTTTCACTTGTTTTTCCAAAAATGAAACTGATGATACCTTTTCGATACGAACTACGAACGCTTCATCGGCATCAAAGATCGAAAACTTTTCACACGATCTGACGCCCTCCCCTGCCCGCTGAATCCTCCCTCCGATCTGCGACCGTCCGAAATGACACAGCGAGAGAGAAGAGTCAACATACCAGAGAGAGAAAGAGTGAAGGACGTTCCAGCATAACCGGTAGATTTTTAAACCAAAAGAGGCGGACTCGGCTTTCAAACCCTATACTCCAATGTCGAGCAGGTCACAACTGATCCAACGGCGGAACAGGTTCAGAATTCGAAAAGGAGGAGAGATATCCGCCGTCGGTTTTGAAAGCTCTTTATGTTTTTGTGGCTGTCCGCATTTATATTTCGAATCGCCAACGGCAGCCCACCGGCGTTTGGCGGTAACCCGTCGCGTTTCGTACGGTACAAATTCAGGTGTCGGCTAGGGAAAACAAAATAAAACAGCAAATAATCTAGATACTCTTGAGTCAAAACTCAAACGAGTCGGAGGCAGTGTTTTTGTGTTGCACGCGGTGAAGTGAGTTAAAATTATAATAGAAACTTGGTATAGAGTGATAAAAAAAATGATATCGGTTCTTGTTGCTAGTTGGCAATCTAAATAAAAGTCTGGAGTTTAGGCTTCCAATAAAAAAATAGTTCCTATTTTAAAAAACATAAAGTAAAAAGTCACCACTCTAAAAAAAATATACTGGTCCTCAGTTTTTTAACTTTCAAGTAATGCTAGGTGCACCCAAGTTTAGTACGATCCGACTTACAAGCCAATCTCAAACACTTAAAACATAAAAAATATTTTTTATTTTAGTAAAATTTTAAATTCTAAAACATAAACTCTAGATAGTTGTGTTTTAATTTCCTATTTTTTAAGTCTCTAATTTTTATTTTAAATATTTTTTAATTAAGAGTAATGTTAGGCGTATTAGTAACAGAGTTTGGTATTTTGCTAATCATGAGACCCACCGGGCTATACAATTTATAAAGTTACAATTTTTTCAACATGGCATCTACGTCAGGAGAGTACCCGACTCGGGTACTTTGCACGGTATGCATAGTACTATGCTTTAATTAAGTACTTACAGTTACACAGCTTATTTGTTTGTATATGTAAGTACTGTCATCTTTATTTTGTCTCTGAAATAGTAATGAATAACGAGGCATACTATGAAAATAACTACAAATTTTGAATATTTTATTCTAAATATTTTTAAAAATGCTTAAAAATTTTTCTAGGTAGTGAGAAATATTGTTAAAAGTTACATTAATGAATAAGTTCATATGTCTCCATACTTTTTTATATTTTAAAAAGGGTGGGATTTCGTGATCAAGTGAGCAAACTAACTATCTCCATGGCCACAGAACTGATCGAGTTTATTGAGCATATGCAGGCATGTATGGTGTTAAAAGGGCTGCCTAGTTGGGTTGAAGGTCTTTATTTTAGGCCATTCCATTCAAATTAATTATTGGGAGCACCTACCTTATGTTGAGTTGAAACTTGTGTATAATTTTTCATTTTTGACTTAAAATTTTCTTTTCTTTTTTTTAAAAAACGTGAGTTTTGAGTATTTTGACGAACGTAAACATGTTAATAATATAACGGACCTATAAAAAAAAAGTAAAAAATTCTGGTCCCAATAAGTTTTTGAAGTTCATTTTTGGTCTTTAAATCTACTAAAAAAACGGGCCCTTTTTGTCTGTTGCTTCTGCCTGTACTCCTCTGGCTTGGTATAGCAACCGACACGCGTAAAATATTTAGTCATATCACACCAACTCAGGGATCCGATTCCATCAATCCGAGTTGCGTCAACACTCGAACTCAGATAACAACTCCAAAACCTCCAAATCCCATTTCTTTATTACATGGCCGGGCCCAACATACACCGTTTAAATTATACTTTACCCTGATAATAAGGCTTAGTCGATGTTACCTCTGAACAAGTTAAGGCGAAGTTAATTGAAAAATTATTGTCCTAGTTTCAAAAACCGTGATCCAGTCAGTCTGACTCAGCAGACCGAGTTTAGGGTTAAAAACCATGACTCGGATGCGAATATGAGGGATATGTTCCGGTTATTAATGACAAAGTCACGAGAGAAGCGGGGGGGTTGGGACGAGTCTGGGACCCGCGTAAGCTTGACTCGTCAGAAATAATGTATTAGAAAATGTACCCCATTTCTGATTAATGTTTACCTCCGTTGTCAAGCAAGGCTCAGGATTGAAGACTGCAAGAGTCGACGCCACGTGATGCAGTAATGGCGGATCAAATCCGCGTCTCCGACATGCCTTTACCGTCTCTCTCTCTCCTGTCTCCACCTTTATTACTTGCACCGTCTTCCGTCTCACGAAACTGATGCCCTCTGTAATCTGTACTCTGTTATCTCTAGTAATCTTGTTAAAGCTCAGACTGGGATTAGAAGCCATGGGTTTCAGATAGTTTCCGTTCTTAAATTGAATCAGGGAAGGCTGCATTTTAAGATATAAAGGAACCCGAATGAATTACTTGATTAATAATCAATTCTGACACATGTTTTACCTTACCAACTGATACGATTAATGATATAATAATTCTTGGTTTTTTGTTTTTCTGTGGTTGTTGATTCTCATTCTGAGTTTCCGACTGACTGATTCTGGACGGCTATGGTGTTGGGCAGAATTAATACATGTTTTATATTTCTTGCTGCATTCTCTCATCGTCTTTCAGACTTTCATCACCTCCGGAAAACCAGATAAGAAGTCCAAACATAGAAATATCTAAGTTGGACTTTGGATTTAACTAATCGAGTTTTAGCAGTAGGAAATGGCACAGATTATAATTTTAGTCGAGTGCTCTGCTGGGGCAGGTATGGAGCCTGGAGCTCTGGGTTTTGGACACGGGAAAGGGGGAACGTGATATTGATGCTTTCCTTTAAAGAAAGGGGGGCTTTTACAGCGAGGCTGAGACTCATTTAGATCGTCTCTTTTCTCCTCGGGCGAAATGACGATTAGTCTTTTCATGAAAAGAAATGGTAACAACCAAACCCCACAACCAAATCAAAGGTTTTAGTTCAATTTAGTAATTCGTAAATGGGAGTGTCTGACAGGCAGTTCATTGAGCTTATTCAACTTGTCTTCCTCCTTGTCTCGTACTCCCTTGCTGGGCACCTTCCAAGCTTTCCTCTTAATGGCTATGGGATGGAAACCGGTAGAAAGTCAATGTGCTGTATTCCAGTCTGCGGATCTACATCTTCAAGCCTACAAGCTTACAATGAGTCGTAGATAAAGGGGGTTCTCCTGAAGAATAGCTGAGCCGGCTCCTGAGTTCTGCAAGTTTTGCGGCAAATTTTTAAGGTGGGTTTTCTTTTTCTCTCTCAATGAGTGTCGGGCTGACAAAAAAATTAAAATTTTGAATGTAAAGAGATGCATTAAGCAAAATTTTTAAGCTTTGCACATTGTTCCATCTCTGAATTTTTTTCAATGAAAAATATGCGTAGTTTCTTGTTTGTCAGTCTTCATGCTTGTTTTTCTTCTACCCTGCTCAGACTGTGGGAGTTGCGGCTTTTCTTTTCGTCTTTGATGTTCAGAATTATTTAGTTGTAGATTATACTTAATTCATTCTGGGCGCTACCGAATTTGATACTTCCTGCTGCATCTGACCTTGTCAATGTCCCTTCTCTTTACAGAATATGCCTCAAGACAACAAAGACCCAGTTGTTTACCGGTGGCAGAAAAAGAGCGTTCATGTCCCTTCTGAAAATTCAAACCATATCGATCTGTATGAGACAAGAAGAAGGTCCAAAACATCTTCACCGACGACGGAACCTGTCGTGGAGAAGAGAATAATTCTAGAAGATCGAAGGGACGCTTCCATTTGTGAGCGGAAAATGAAGACTACGTTGGTCACAGGAGTCGGTGAATCACAAGGCTCCTCTAGCTTTCAGCTCTCACAAGTTTCTAAGGAGGTTGAGAAGCTCAAGGAAATGATGGAGTCATGGTCAAAGGGCAAGGATTCAGTTGGGCATTCTCAGAGTATTGCGAAGGATTTGCTGAGGGGTGCTTTGGATCTTCAGGAATCACTAGTCATGCTAGGAAAGTTGCAAGAAGCTTCGAATGTCATGGCTGGTTTGAAGAAAAAATCCAGACCCAAGTTTAAGGGAGATGCCAGCAAAGATACCAATGTTGAAACTATAGGTTTTAGTAGACATGGTAGGTATGAGAAGAAAATGGAGAATCCACGGATTTCAGTGGATGGGTCAAAGAATTCTGTTCATGATCTTAAAAATGTCATAAGAGAGAGTCTTTCCAGGCAAAACTTGCAGGCCTCTGAAGAAAGTTCAATCAGAGAAGATGTTTATTCTCATAAGCTGGGCTTGGACGGATTCAGAAATTATAGTTACAGGCAAAGCTCTGATAATCCACGTATTTCAGTTGATGGGTTTTCAGGAAGCCGTCGGGAAGAACTCAAGAATATGATCAGAGACAGCCTTTCCAAGCAAAATTTGATATCACCTCTATCTGCTCCTGATGAAGTTAAACCATTCTGCACTCAGAAACAACCCATTTGTCTGCGTGATGTCTGTTCATCTAGTTCAAATAGATCATATTCTGTTCCCTCAGATGGTGGATGCAAGGATTCAAGTGATCTTAAGTTGCTAGATGAACCAAGGAAGGCTAATTCGCTCAGTTTGATTGCTAAACTCATGGGACTTGAAACGCTCCCATCAGAAGCAGCAGAAACCAAGAAAATGGAGTGCAAGACAAACAAGACTTCTCAGTGGACTCCTGTTATTGATATTGAGATGCCTAAGGTGAAGAAGCCACAATATGTTGATGATAATGGTGATCCAGGGAGAAAGGCATTGAAAGAAATACTTGATACTATGCAGTTTAAGGGACTTCTGAAGAGTAATCATAGTGGAGATCTTAAATTTCATTCTGACTTTTTGAGTCCCAAGACTCAGAAATTGAGTACTGAAAAACCACCTATTGTGATCATAAAGCCTTTGCATTCTTCTGGATGTGGGAAAGATGAAATGTCTTGCTATGAGAAAGATGAGACTTCGAGCTATAAGGAAGATAATTCTGCCTATAAGAGAGATGAAGTACAAACAGAGGAGCTCGTTTTACAATATAGAATTTCTGATTCCATACCTTTACTGACAGAAGTTGTGGAGGAGGATAGTGAGACTAAACAAATTGATGAAAAATCTTCTGTTACTGGCAGGGCTTCAGTTTCCTCTAGCTCCAGGTCATATAAGAAGGAAGCAAATAAAATTCCAAAAAAGGTTGAGAAGATGCCAAGGGGTGTATCAGATAGAAGTAACTCATCCCGGGAAGAGACTATTAAAACCACTCGAACATTAAAATCTCAGAAAAATACAATCCCCTCCAAGACTAGGAAGATTGAAGCATCTTCTCTTCAGCAGAAGAGCTTAGCCACTCCTAAAGTGATCCCAACTCATAAACCTAGGCGTTCAACAAAACCTGTACAGATTTCCTCAAATCAGACTAAGAAAACAAAAACAAAAATACTGAAGGTGGTGAGGAAATCCAGAGCAGTGGAGTTAGATGTAAGTTTTCTTTTTTATTTTTTTTTATTTTTCATTTGGTGAATGTGAAAAGATAATATGTATTTCCTTCTTCTTGGATTCCTTTTCAGTACTTGTTTAGTGAGAAGCAACCTTCTCACTTATCTTCTAACAGCATGTTTAGACCTCGTGATACTTTTTGTCAACCAAACTTGTTAAAAAGGAAAAAGAAACAAAACAAAGGGCTACTAGCACAGGAAGAAACCATTGTCTGTTTTCTCTAGCACCTTAAATAGCCTAACAGGTTTTACAATTTTAAGTGTTATTAGTTGTTCCTAAAGTCATAATCCAATCTTCTCTCAAGTGAAACTGTTAAATGATTTAGGTCTGCAAACTTACTATTTGTTCATCTTGTGCAGATAGAGAACAACAAACAGAGCCAAGATGGTGAAAATAAAACTGATTCCAGTAGTCCAGCTAACAATATTTCAGCATCTACTAGCACATTACCTACTGATGAAGCCAGCATGGAGGCAAGGCAGGAGGATGTTGAAATTCCAATCAAAGGTACCTCATTGCTTTGTTTAGTGGAATTATTTTGTGATTTCGTAGAATGTGATCATTTTAGGTTTATGATGTAAAGAAGAGGATAATACTCCTTCCTGGATACCCATATATCTTTCTTGTATACAAGAACGTTACTTTTCATTTCTTGAACAAATAAAAAAGACATACTAACTATCCAAGTACTAACCATACAAGCATACTATGCCAAAACATTAGCATTAAAGTTCTGGAGTAAATATGAGATTCTATTGTTGTTACATGTAATCAATTTCCTCAAAAAAGAAAAAAGAAAAATTGTAGTTACATGCAACCAAACATTAACATATAAGTTCTGCTTTGTTATTTTTGTGTTTTATAAATGAAGTCAGAAGTATTAAATCATGAGTTCATTATCATCACTTGGCATATAAAAGCTGTGTTGCTGCCTGTGAAATCATTTAGGAAATGTTGGCGATAAATTTGATTTATTAAGAATTCTGTCTGTGCTTAACTGGGATAAAACCCTTTTTCTGGGTGCAGATCACAGCGAATGTGAGCCGGGATCCCTTTCTCAGTACATGCCAGAAGTTGAGGTTGATCTTGCAGAAAGCAGCAATTTAACTGAGGACTCTGAGCAACTCCTTGCGGATAGAATTTCAATCAGCAAATCCTCGAATGATGATTTAAAGTCTCTGCTCTTGAAGAGCCCATCATTCATCAGCTCCGCACAAGAGCTGTTCCATTCTCACCTTGACCAACCTTTGGTGTACCATACCAGCAAGGTAGATGAACTAGGAAACATCAACACTAGACTCTTGTTGGACTGTGCAGAGGAGCTTATGGGACGTAAAAGCCACCAAAGGGTGATTGCTAGCCATCTGATTAAGACCCACTTGTTGTGTCAAGTGAGAGTAACTTTGAACCAGTTGGTGGAAGAAATGATTCATGGGATTGAAGACTTGAGGAGTTACAGTAAGATTGGCGATGACAGCTTTCGAACAGAGAATCTCTATTCGATGCTGGAGAGAGATCTCATGTGCAACAGTATAGTGGTCAATGGCGTTTGGGATTTCGATTGGTTAAATGGGTTGAATTTGGAAGAGACAGAACAAATTGTGGGTGAAGTGGAGAAGCATGTTGTAGATGCATTAGTTCATGAAGCTGTAATGGAATTGGCGAACTAGGACTTTCCCTTCTAGTCCTCAGACGCATCAGTCAGTGCCTTTGTATACACAAGAAGCTGTAATGGAATTGGCTAACTAGGACTTTTTTTTTGAGGAAGTAATTTACTATGTATCTCAAACTAGATTTAAGAAAACAAAGGGTCACTCCCAAGAATATTACTCAGGGTAAGTATAAAAAGTTATTATAAATATATAAAGTATAAAAATTTGCTATGTATCTCATTTGCCCATATAAAGTATAATTCGTTTAAGTTAGGTATGTAAAGAAATTTTTTGTTTATCAGGAATTGAACTTATTATTCATACTGCTCATGTCACGGAAACTACGCCCAGAACGAAAATGTGTGGCTTTTGAGCGGGTTGGAAAGGAGAAGCGCTATCGACAAATGAAACGACCGATCCTTGACACCTCATCGGAATCCATTTTACAGCTTTTAAAATTTCATTGATGACGCAGTAGCCGGCTCTGTCTCCTATTTCTCTGGAAATTCACCGGAGCAAGCGCAAGCACCACTTCAGTGGCATACTAAATCCCTCTAATCCTTCGAGTCCTCAGCTCCGTTTTCTCTGTTTTGATCCGAAATGGAAAGCCTCGGCGTCTTGTTGACCTACCCCATGAACGTCTACCTTGAACAAGAGCTCGACAAGCGATGTAAGCTCTTCCGCCTCTGGGAGGCTCCCCAGAAGAAGGAATTCATAAAGGCCAACGCGCGCGCGATTCGCGCGGTCGTCGGCAACGCCTTCGCCGGGGTCGATGCCGAGACCATCGATTTGTTGCCTAATTTGGAGATTGTTTCGAGTTTTAGTGTTGGGTTGGATAAGGTGGATTTGGCCAAGTGTAAAGAGAAGGGCATTAGGGTTACGAATACACCCGATGTTTTGACGGAGGATGTTGCTGATCTTGCGATAGGATTGATCATTGCCACAATGAGGCAGATTTGTGCGTCGGATCGGTATGTCAGGGCTGGCCTTTGGACGAAAGGGGATTATAAGCTGACATCTAAGGTTAGATTTTTTATGTTTTACTCTCGTGACTCTCTATTCTCTATAATTATAAATTAATGAAAACCATCAATAGGGAATGAAATATGATTGAATATACTGGGCACACATGGGAATTGATATCAATTAGTGAGGAAGTATGTTTCGATGATGACGACACGAGTGGAGGTCGAGTTCGACCTCGTGAGACCGATAATACTTCTCATCAAGACACACTGAAATAACTTAGCTCCTCAGGAATGAGATATTAATGTCACAACAGCTTTACCCTATCAAACGAAACTGATTGCCTGAACTTGTAAAATATGAGAAAAAGCAACAAATGGATGTATCTTTAATGGAAGTTTAAAAGGTGATTCCATAATAGACGAATCGTTTTTGGTGACTTATTTGCTGAAAATCATTAATGGGAATGGGCTGCAACTGTTTTAACCCTTTGAGTGTTTGCTTAGCATAAATATTTCAAGTTTCTGAAAACTCCTTTTCTTATATTACTTTAAACATCAGTCGTTTAAGACAAATTCTTATAGTGATCAAATGTTTTCTTAACTGCTCAAAACTGTGCTACATGCTATCACTGGAGTAAAACATGGTTTTCACACAAATCATTATACCGACTTAAAATTTCATTTACCAATTACAGTCTTATAAATACTACAATTTTAAGACCTGTCTAGCAGTACAGAGACTAACTCAACTAATTGTTTTCCTATATAAATTGTAGTTACTGTTTTCTCCGTCATATGTGAGTACATATTATAGTGCTTCCCCAAATGCATCTCCAGTGACATGTTTTTCCCCCTTGAATCTTGACTGTTTCGTAGTTAAGTGGTTCATGTTTATGTTGTTGGTGACTTATCTTTACTAAGGTTTTACTCTGTTCTCTTACACTTATGATGACTTGTCTCGTCTCTCTTGATATGAATGTGAAGTACTTATTAATCGATGGAGGTGACATCTCTGGGAGAGTACATGGGAAGTCTGGATCCTGATATGTTTTTTTTTTCATTCTTTTTTTTTTTTGGTGACACCTGTTGCAAGTAAAATTCTTAGTACCAACTCTCTAGCAGGTAAAGCAGCAATACACAATCCTAGTCTAGACCATGGCCTGGAAATATGCTTGCCAGAAATATGCATGAAAGTTCGACCCCTTACATGATCATGGAACTATTCCTCAGACTTCACTTAAGGAGTCAAATGTATGCACACATGTTTAAAAATTTGTTTTATCTGTTATTTTAATTTATATCTAATCTTTATCCACTGTGGCATAACCATTTATTTGAAGAAGTGGTGATTTCAGCTTGTCACTCAATGGCCACAGATCATGGGGGGTCTAGCTGTGAATGTATAATTATATAAAAAAATTGTTAGTTCTGTTCTATTCATTCTTTCATTTCATATGGGTAGGATTCTCTCCCTAAGGCTACTCATTAACATAATTGTACACCTGTAACTAGGTCGGATTCCAAATCATTGCTAGGATGTTGTTACCTTTTGGACTCTTAGATGGGGAGGCAATAGAATGGCTGATATGTAAGCTAGAAAGGAGTCAATCTATTATGTCTTGCATTAATCCATCCGTCCCTTTAGCCTTTTTTTTTGCTACTAATTATTGATTTTCTTCCCTCATTGTCATGTGTCATACAAATGTCTCTTTTGAGAGAAAAGTGAGAATACTGCTTTTGATAAGTTTACCTAAATGATGCTATGATGCACTCTTGCCCAGAATGTTTGAGCATGTTCTTATTTTCTTCTTTTGCAAAGGAGGTAAAGTTCTTTTTGATGTTGATGGATGTATTTCAGAGGTCTAGTGTAATATCTTTTATATTATCTTCCCTTGAAAGGGCCTCTGGCATCTGTCACGCTGTTTTGTCAGCAGAGTGAAGGCCCTATTGAGTGGACTTGTAGAAGGTGAAGTCCCATTAGTGGTTTATTTTTCCTACATTGATGCAGTATGCTCCTTTTCAACTGTACATGCTAAAGAATGGATTAGTTTTTTATGTTGACGTGGGCCTTGTATGCAATTAGTTTTCACTTATTTTCACACTTTTCAGTGTTTTAATTGCATGATTATTAGTTCATGAATATTTCAAAGCTAACTGTGTCCTGTAGACTATTAATTATTCGAGGGTTAATGTAAATGTATGAAATTGAATTATACATAATGGCATGTCTGCTCTTGTCAAAAAACAAATGTTTGATGTTCATAAATGCGAGATCCTATGTCTTGGGTTTGCTGGTTTCTTGTATTGTTGTGTCAAGGCACAAAAATAGTTACCGTTGCTTTTTCTTTTTTCTTTCCTTGTTTTCACTGTAATAACTGCTTTGTATTTTCTGCCATATGGACATTGCAGTACTTGTGCCCATAAGGTTGATGGCTTGTCCTCTTCTTTATATACATTTACCGAAAACTAACTAGTTGAACCAAGTCAGCTAATGTCATTCCAACGAGTGTGTTTTCTGAAAAACAAACGATCGTGTCGGGTAGTTAGTACTCATGGATGTTATTACTGAAGTATTGGTTACTTCTAATAACAGCGGTCTGGGATGGAAAATGTAAAACTTTCAGGGTTTGTCCCCCTCTACCGGTACCTATTTTCATTTTCAGCTTACTCTGAAATAGAAATACAAAGTTTCTCCTTGAATGAGGCCCCCTGCAAGCATAATTCTTTTGATGTTTTTTCAATTGCAGTTCAGCCGCAAAACAGTGGGCATTGTAGGACTGGGTAGAATTGGTCTTGCCATTGCCAAGAGAGCCAAAGCATTCGATTGCCCCATCAGCTACTACTCGAGGACAGAGAAGCCAGACTTACCTTACAAATACTATCCAAGCATCACTGCTCTTGCAACAGACGTCGATATCCTGGTGGTTGCATGCCCTCTGACGGAGAAGACTCGACATGTAGTGAATCGTGAAGTCCTGGATGCACTGGGACCCCAGGGTGTGCTCGTGAACATTGGACGAGGCCCTCTCGTGGACGAATCCGAGCTCGTGTCCGCCCTGCTCGATGGCCGCCTGGGTGGGGCTGGTCTTGATGTGTTCGAGCGGGAGCCCAATGTACCGGAGGAGCTCTTCAAGCTCGACAATGTCGTTCTCCTGCCACACGTAGGCAGTGGTACATTGGAGACCCGCAAGGCCATGGCTGACCTCGTCCTCGGAAACCTGGAAGCCCATGTCCTGAAGAAGCCTCTGCTCACGCCGGTGGTCTGAACAACTATCAGCTCTGAATAAGGATTATTACTCAAGCACAGATATTAGAACTATCACCAAGATTGGTAGCCATTTTTCAATCAGGTTTAGACAACAAGAGGTAGACGTTGGTTACTACTAGTTCTACTACGTGTGAATGATTTGTAAAGCTCTTATACTCTCTACCCATCTCTCTTTTTCTTCTTATAATATCAATCTTCTTCTTTTTTTCACCATGTTTGGTTCTAATGCATTTATAACTAACTTCAAACACCGATCACCATTGAAGAAACTCAGATAGTCTGAACCTTTGGTGGGTTCATTAACATCCTCTCCCATGATGGAATAGTGGGTGGTTGGCTTCCAATCAATCATTGAACAACCATGCCTCCTGAATGCACAGAGCCCCCAACCGCCTAGGATGTTTCTTCCCCTATTTTTAATCTTTTATCGCCAAAGCTAACACAAAGGTATTAAAATGACAATGACCAGACAGAAAAAGTGTGTCACGATGAGTTGGTATTGGTTGGTATGAAGAATTCGGCTCTCCAAGCTTTTTAATCCCCGCACTACACGCCACCCTTAGCATTTTTTATGATTTGCATGGAATGAAACAGAAAAAAAGAGCAATTTTCAACCTGACGGCATCCCTTACACACGAGTTTTGATCACCTGCTGTCCGCATTTTGCATGGAGAAGCATTTCTGGTATTTTGTATGTATTATAAAATTTTATGATTGCTTGTAGCACTTCATCATTTTATTGCAGTACTTTTAATACATAGTATAATACCACAAAAGTATTGGTGTAATGAGAAATGTCTTACAGCACATACAGCAAGTGTACCATATCTTTTCTTATATTATTATATGCTGCTTACGTTACATTTTGGGGCATTGACATGAGATGGCTTGTTATGGGTTTTGTTGGCAATAATTCACTATTAAATTATTATTTAAATGAAAGTTAGTAGCATTAATAGTATATGTAAAAAACTGTATAGAATCCGGCCTTTCTGCTCGACTGACAGGCCCATATGAATAATATTTGTAAATTGTTTCTATTATGAATTAGATTCATTGCTAGTACTTAATATATGAAACTGGTTTTCAGTTAAAATAACTAAAAACCAAGAAAAAAGTTAAAGTAAATATTTTGGGATTAATTTCTTTTATCTAAGATTAAGAACTTGATATTGTTCAGGGGTGGCCCACATGGCTCCTATTGCCACGTTCGCAATGGTGTGGGCTTTCAATAAGTAGTATAAACTATGAACATGGTTTAAGTTTAACAACGAATTAGAAATAGGTTTTACTCTGGCAGAGGGTTGTGGGGGTAAAAGGGAGAAAAGAAATAAATTGAGAAAATTTAAAGTTCTAATTATCTTCATTTTTTTTATATCGTGTTTGATGAAAAATAGAGAAATTGCGAAACGGAGATCGACGGTGGCACGGACACTGAAAAGAATATCAGGAAAAAGAAAAGAAAAACAGCGAGAGAGAGAGAGAGAGGGAGGAGGGATTGTCGGGATGATAGGCGAGGGCCCGAACGCGGTTTTCATCTTAATCTTTGATGTGCGTGTTGTATTTTGAAATTGGATATTGCAGCTATCTGCTCTTATAGATCGATCTGAGAGTGGTTTTGATTTTCTAGACCCCCAGTTTAGGATCCCGCTTCTCCTTCGTTTTCCTCGATCATGCAATTGGAAGGAAGAGATAGGCGGCGACAGAGGTAGAGAGAGGGAGGTTCCATATTGAGATTGAAACTGAGGATCTGAAGGGGAGTGAAAGAGAGAAACAGAACTAGGGGTGAAGGGATGGCAACGGCGAAGTCGTCTCGGTCCCGAGCAGCCATACCATCGGGCCCGCTAAAGGGAGGCAATGCCCAGGGACCAAGCCCCCAGCTTGAAGAAAAGCTTGATGTCTTCAGGAAAGAGCACTTCGATCCCGATGCTTTTTTCCAGTCTAAATGCCAAACCATGAATGAAAAGGTATCTTTTTTGCCCTCATCTCATTTTCTCACGTTTCAGCGTTTTTATTTGGAAAGTTCCTTTTTGAAGCGTTAATTTGTTGTTGTGTGTGGAATTCTCGACGTGGGTCAATGACTCCGTGAGCTTGGTTTTTTATTGTGATTTTGTCACCCGTGAAGCTTTGCCATGAAACGGTGTTTGGTTGTTTTGATTTTCGAATATTAGGTTTAAAGAGTTTTTTTAGAGCTCCCTGCTGTAAAAAAGGATTATTTTTGTACGATGTTGTATTTTTTTCTCTAGTATTAAGTATTAAGTAGTGAAGTGTAAATTTTTCGTTTTGAAAAATTCAGCGCATTAATTCGATGATGTCACGCTTAAATTTGTTGTATTACATTATTTAGGCGTCTTGTTGTGAGTTGTAGTTGCTCAAGGAGTCGGCACTTGAAGCATTATGTTTCAAGAGTGCCTTTTATAACCTTTAACCTATTAACTATTCAGATGCGGCCTTTTGGCAAAACCAGCAATGTATCTGATTGTATCATTCTCCTGTTTAATCCTCAAGGACACCTTATTTTAGGAATATGGACTTGAACAGGTGTTGTTGTTAGCATGATCATAAAACTTGAAGCCCTCTTGGGAAAATTTTAATTGCTGTGGAGTCCTTAGACCATACCAAGCTAATGATTTATGGGATTCTTAGAGTAGGTGTCATTAGCTCTCCTTGAAAGCCTGGATCCTTGAGGATTTAAGTAGCGCATCCTTGGGCTTGGTGGATGCCACTTCTATGGTTTCTAATGGTAGAACAATTTAGGGCTAAAGCCCTACTCTACACTTGCAAGCCTTTCAGATTCAATGCATTCCCCCTTTTATACTGCTCTCAAAAAAAGGTAGACGAATTTATATTAGTATATTTTGCAGACTTCCCGGAAGTATATAGGTAAAAATGGGTTCGTATGTGGCATGCTATAGAGGAAAGGCTAAGAATTTCTGCCCAAAATTGATTTTTTTAGAGGTTAAATCTTCTGTTGGATTAGCAATGCAAGAGTGTGAGACTGGATGGCCAAATTTTTAGAAATTGAGTAAAGCTACCATGTGCCTATATTATATATAGTACCTTTGCCACGGTGTCATATATATTATTGGAAGAACAACCAATCATCATATTAGAAGAATGGATTCTAGCTTAGGAGGCTCTATCCAGATGAAGACTTAATCTTCCTGCTAAGTTCTAACTTTCCATAGGACTGGGTGAGTAAAGCCGAGAGTGGGAGAGGCATAGTAAAGACTCATACTAAGAGAAAATTATCATACTTGCATACAATTGCGGTTCCTGTTTGTAGACGCACGCTATTGGACTTCTCACTACCTGAAACTGATGATTCTTTCTCAATCCATCTATCTATCTTTCAAGAATTCTGTGGGTATTGCTTATTTTGGGCTTGGAGATTGAGTATGTCAGTGTTCTCATAAGATGTGTGAACTGAGACGATTATATATCATTTTATGGTTAAATTTCAAAAAAAATATATCATTTTATGGTTCACTACATTTTCTTGAGAGATCTGGTATTGAAGATGTAAGAGTAACATCATGTTTATTTGTTCACAGGAGATAAGGCATTTATGTTCATACCTTCTTGATTTGAAGAGGGCCTCTGCGGAGGAAATGCGTCGAAGTGTATATGCTAATTATAAATCATTTATCCGGTGAGTCAGTGCAGTATGATTTAAAGCAGTTTGTGCAGAAATATGTTGTTCTTTGAGCTTTTTGTTTGATGGATAGATTGAAAATTTATAGTCAGGAATTCATATCCAACTCTCTTTTTTTCTTTTGTTGGATCCGTTCTTACCCAGGCTCCTTTAATGCAAAGTTTCTTACTCGTATCTAGTTTTACAAGCTGTTGGAGGAATCTCTGTTAGGTAAAAAGTTGTAAAATGTAATCAGCAGAAGGCACTGGCATACCCTCATCTCAACTATAATGTTGAATAGGCTGGGGATCTGAATGTATGTGCCACTTGATCATTCTTTATTAGGACAGTCATATTTAAAACTTGATACTTACATCCATACATACTCTATTTTTCCTCTAACGGGTGTACTAATTGATTTGTTTGATCTGTGAACTTGAGCATAGCTCAGTGGTCACATGGGGGGTTTGTAGCGGGAGGTCTTGGGTTTGAGACTCCCTAGTGGCATGGAATTAGATAAGAGAAATACCAACTTTCAAAAAAAAAAAATTGATTTGTTTGATCTTCTTGCTATTAACTGGTACCCTGAAGTCGTGAAGCTATCGGCATCATTGTTTATAGTATTGTGTAGGATGTTTAACTCAATATAAATGTATTAATAACGCGCCTAAGATTTACTTCCATCCAAGCTAGTCTTAGTGAAGACTTCTCATGTCTCTACGTCTTGTTGTTTCAAGTTGAATCACTGGATGGATCTGAGATAACTATTAACTAAATGTTCTTGGTTTGTAACATTTGACTGTCTTGGTTCTCTGACAGAACGTCAAAGGAGATATCAGATCTAGAGGGCGAGCTCCTTTCCATCAGAAACCTCTTGTCCACACAGGCAGCTCTTATTCATGGTTTATCTGATGGAGTTCATGTAGATGCCTTATCTACTGGATCTGAAGGTACAGGAACAAAGGATGTGTCCAGTTTTGAAGATAGGGAACAGTCTGATATAGAAAGATGGTCTGTCGAGTACCCAGATGTACTTGATGTACTGTTAGCTGAGAGGAGAGTGGATGAGGCTTTGGCTGCTCTTGATGAAGGGGAGACCATACTTGCAGAAGCTAAAGAAAAGAAAACGCTCTCCTCTGCAGCTATATCCTCCTTACAGACTGCCATCTCTGAACACAGACAGAGATTAGCCGATCAGCTAGCTGAAGCTGCTTGCCAACCTTCCACCCGTGGTGTTGAGCTTCGTGCAGCTGTTTCAGCCCTTAAAAAACTCGGAGATGGACCGCGTGCACATACTTTGCTGCTTGATGCACACTATCAAAGGTTTCAATACAACATGCAAAGTCTTCGCCCTTCAAGCACTTCCTATGGTGGGGCCTACACTGCTGCACTCTCACAACTGGTTTTTTCAGCCATTGCTCAAGCTGCTAGTGATTCCTTGGCTGTATTTGGTGATGAACCTGCCTACTCATCTGAGCTCGTGGTGTGGTCAACTAAGCAGACTGAATCTTTTGCTCTCCTTGTAAAACGGCATGCTTTATCCTCGTCGGCTGCTGCTGGAGGGTTAAGAGCTGCTGCAGAGTGTGTTCAAATAGCATTAGGTCATTGTTCTTTGTTGGAGGCCCGTGGTTTGGCACTCTGTCCTGTCCTTTTAAAGCTCTTTAGACCTAGTGTTGAACAGGCTTTAAATGCAAATTTAAAGAGAATTGAAGAGAGCACAGCTGCACTTGCAGCAGCTGATGACTGGGTGCTCACATATCCTCCAGCAGGAACCCGTTCATCCAGCAGATCAAATGTGCCTCTTGGTAGTGGAATTGCTTTCCAACCCAAACTTTCAAGCAGTGCACACCGCTTCAACTCAATGGTTCAGGTGAGTTATTCACGAGTTTCTAGTTTAAAAGTAATTTTTCTTGTGACTCGAATCTTACAACAACATGTCACTTCTGAAGGAGTTAATACATTTATTAGCGCTGTTGTTCATATTTTGAATGCTTTTGAAGGATTTCTTTGAGGATGTGGGGCCACTTTTGAGTATGCAATTGGGCGGTGCCACTCTTGAAGGCTTGTTACAAGTGTTCACCTCCTATGTCGGTTTGCTGATAAATGCACTACCTGGCTCAATGGAGGATGAAGGAAATTTTGATGATTCAAGGAATAAAATTGTAAGGATGGCTGAGACGGAAGCTCAGCAGATAGCTCTGTTGGCAAATGCATCTTTGTTAGCGGATGAGCTGCTCCCCCGTGCAGCCATGAAGCTTTCACCCCTTTATCTTGCTGGAGGCAAAGATGAACCCCGTAAGAGAGCTCCAGACAGGCAAAACCGTCAGCCAGAGCAGAGAGAATGGAAAAGGCGGCTTCAACGTGCTGTTGATGGATTAAGAGATAGTTTTTGTAGGCAACATGCTCTTGATCTTATCTTTACTGAAGATGGGGATACACATTTAAGTGCAGAAATGTATATTAGTATGGATGCTGGTGTAGAGGAGCCGGAATGGTTTCCATCTCCTATTTTCCAGGTAATTGAACTGCAGTTATGTTGCCCATGGTAAATTTAATCTGTGCTCCCTACTAGACTTGCTAGATGCTTCAGCCTTGTCATTTATGAAAGGTTTCTGGGGCTCTTTTACCATTTGCTTTATATAGCCCAACAATATTATGTTCCTTGAAGAGTCATCAGATTTATTCTGCTACTGAGATCTTATGAAGAAATAAGTATTTATTGGCTTGCTTTATAGTGTGAGTAATGAAATATTACCCATACTTGTGAATTTTATCACACATGAATCTACCAGTGAATTCTACCACACATGAATCTACCAGTGAATTCTATCACACACGAACCTACCAGTGAGTTCTACCACGCATGAGTCTACCAGTGAATTCTACCACTCAAATTTTCTCATTGATTTGCAGAGTTGACTGCAAATCGTTGGCATTATTATCATTATTATGGTTTATCACTGATGTTGCAAATCATTCACAAGGGCCAATGCTTTTACTAATTGATTCTTATGGTGTATCACTGATGTTGCTGTTTTATTCAGGAACTTTTCACGAAGTTGAACAGAATATCTAGCATAGCTGCGGACATGTTTGTAGGCAGGGAAAGGTTTGCCACTCTATTATTGATGAGGCTGACAGAGACAGTCATCTTATGGCTTTCAGATGATCAAACCTTTTGGGATGATATTGAGGAAGGACCAAGGCCCTTAGGTCCTCTGGGCCTCCAGCAGGTATGTATAGTTTTCATCTGCCTCCTGAAGATTTTTTTTTTTTTTTTTACTTGGTGATGGTTTCAATTATGCTTGCTGATTATGAGATTCTTGACCATTCTCTGTAGTTCTATTTGGACATGGAATTTGTTATTCACTTTTCATCCCAAGGTCGGTACTTATCACGCCATTTGCACCAAGTTATCAAAGACATTATATCCAGAGCTATGAATGCATTTGCTGCTACTGGAATTGATCCCTACAGGTAAAACCATCCAATCCATAAAATAAATTTTTTTTTTGTTTAGATTCAAAAGATAATTCATATTAAATAGGAAAATTTACTTAAACTTAAATCATCTGTCATTGTTTTCGAGGTACTTGTAGGGTGTTTGATGTTTTTAAATCAATTGGCTGTCTCATAAATCATGGTGCTTTCTTATTGCTTCGTTAATTACTACTACAAATAAAAATATATTGTTTGATATTCTTTTGAAGGTCTTTTTTTTGTAGCAGACCATTTTCATAAATTACAGAGAACAGAGTGACTTCTTTGAGGTTGCTGGAATAATCACTGAAATAGCATTACTTTTTAATTGAAAAGTTGCTGAAAGTGTTTTTGATAACCCTTCTTCACCTTGTTTACCCAGAGAGCATGAAAGTTTTTGAGTAGCTATCTGTAATTTCTTTTAACCTAACATTGCGCCTATCTTGCTTTAGTTGCTAGATCTGTTTGTTTTTTTTTAATTTCGTCTTTTGCCTCTTAGGAACATCTAATTATTCTTGTATAGAGTTTTCTTCACTAAATCCTCACTGAAAATGCAAAATCCTTGGCAGCGTACTTGCTGAAGATGACTGGTTCGCAGATATTGCCCAAGATGCAATAAATAGGTTGACAGGGAGAGGCAGGTCAATGAATGGGGATCGAGAACTGAACAGCCCCACAGCTTCTGTGTCAGCACAGTCTATGTCATCCATCCGATCTCATGGTAGTTCCTGATGCAGTGTCGCTCACCTTGTAAAATAGAGAAACGAATGTCGATAGACAGGCTCAGGAAACTTCCAATAAATTGACTCTTGCCTGGCCATTCAACTCCGACTAGTTCAGTAGCGCTATCAGGCCCGCTTCTTATGAACATCACTCCTGTCTGCTCCTGGTGGTCGCTGGTCTCCTTGTATCATAGGTAATCATTTTTATACTATCATTATTGATTGTTATTCTTTCCATGTTAGGCGAAGGTCACCTCTTCCATAGGCTTGAAACGTAGGAATTCTTTGTTTTTTTTTTGTTTTTGTTTTCTTTTCTTCTTCTCACGCCGGTTGAGTTTGTAAATGTTGATGATACCACAATATTGTACCATTACTGCTACCGCCTTTTTGCATCCAGGAACTCCATTGTGTTACAACGTCCCTCTTGAGTAGTATATATTTTTGGAGTACAGGAATGCAATTTTTCTTGATTAATTTCGTGTTTCTTTCAGCCGTGTTATCTATATGATAGAGTGACGGATCTTGTTCTACACTAGTTGAAACTAGAAAGGGATTGGGAACGTTAAATGGGTAGGTAGGGAAGTAACCCAATACGTTTATATGATGATATAAGGGACCATGAAAGGTGAAACTGCGCCTGAGTTTATAGTGGGGGTTGTCCGTTATAAGGAGTAAGCACTGATGTCAGTTCGCCTGAGTTCAATGTCACGCTTTATAATTTGTATCGTACGTGCTCACACATCCTATGGCATGCTTTCAGTTTTAGTAAACAGTATTGTTCATCGCACAACCATGAACTTTTTTGGTTTGACTCGTGATTATCTTTCAATAATGGCAGATTACTTACGTAAGATTAATTAACAACATCGAGGTTTTGAAGGCGAGATGACTCAAATGAGATAAAAATCAGTTTGACATTCCTTTGAAATGACAGAAACCGTCAAATAGCTAAAAGATGGATGGCAAATTTTGTAGTTTGAAGTTTGATGTTTATACTAAATAAATACTAAAGAATATGGATGTTCTTTTATATCTTCTCTTCTTCCTACTTACATAAAACAGTCAATTTTTCCACTTAGCAAATTTGATCGGTTGTTTATTAAACACAATCATAACATCTACAACATAAATTTTTTTTACTCGTGTATAGTGTTCACTTATTTTTCCAAACTGATTTGTTTTTGGTTCTAGAAAAAAAAAAAAAACAAAGGATACATTTTTATCTTCAATTCTCAAAGTTCTTAACTCTAATTATTATACATAGATAGGCCGCCATAGGTGACGAGTGTGAGCATTATCCAAGTGGGTAATGTGTCAGCTATCTAGCTTTGCTGCTATTGTTCAGTGGGGAATCTCACGGATGCTTTTTCCAAGTATTCCCCTCTGATGCTCCCAAATGTTCCCCACTGACGCTCGTAAGTAGTCATTCCATACTGATGCTCTCATGTTGGTGAGCTACAAGAGATTAGTAGCTAGGGATTTTTCTTTTTTTTTTCCAAGCTTGCTTTTTCTTTGTTGGCGAAGTTGAGGTAGTCAAATTCCGTAGTTTTCTCACATAATTAAATATGGCCTGATCCTTAAACCTTTTAAACTGCAACCATCTCTCAATCCTACCAGGCACCGACCCTCTCTGGCCAGTTGGTGCAGAAGGAGAACTGTACTTCGGTTCCTGTTACCGAGCCTGCCAGGTCCGTTCTGAGGTTTAATAAGTTTCACAAAAGAACCCAGATTTACCTGCTCCCATTCAATAATGTTCCAGATTAGCATTCATGACATGGCAGTAATGCGAAACAGAGTATGGTGAACCTTTGAGGAACTGCTCCAGATCCGTGACTACTCTTAGCCTTACTGAGTGGAAATGGTAGAAACTGGACTAATCGACAATCATAACCTCTGCTCTCTCAAACACGTTCAGGAGTCCTTTTCCCATTCATCAATGCGACCATTGTCATACTCTGTTTTCCTCTGCTCGGGGGAATCAGGGTTTGATGGGAAGTTCCCATCAATGATCTCTAACACTAAAACCACGAACATACGGCTCGACGATTATCATGCGGAAAGATCTGTACTTTATCAAAGAAAATGAATTCCTTTAGATGTCTTTCTCCAATTTCCCCACCAGGACTCTTCCTTATTTGGCTGGCAGATACAAAAGAAAAAAGCTTCGAGATACAGAGTTTAATATTATGGTCCAAAGTCCAAATAACAACAAAGTGATCCGACAGATTCATTGCAACACAACTTGATAGGACTCAGGATAAGTATTCAGCTAATGCATTCGATAATCTTCAATTCATCGCCAGATCTGACCAAACAAGATGATAATTTAAAATAGAAGCGCGTCATCCTCGAGATCGAACATCAATAGAAAATATTATCCAGAAAAATTCGATGCTAAAGCATGATTATCAAGGGGCACCTCGGCGGGAATCTGGGAAGAACCTAAAGAACAGAAGAAGACACATGTAAGGTAACCATAACAAAGACAAACGCGTCTGTTGCGCCTTTGGTATTTATCAACCCACATCACCGATACTCAGATCGATCACAAGTTCGCACAAAAAGACTGAGATTAAAAAAACTGAATCACGAGTCTGTGAGTAACTTTTCGAACCACCGTCTCGGAAAAAGAAAAGAAGTTTTTAACCACCGAGTGGAGAACTATCTATTGTATACAAGAGCTCCATTGTACATGCGGATACCATTTACATTGCTAAGAGACAATAAGAAGAGAAGAAAGAAGAAAAGGCCCCGAGGTTGAAGTGGTGCGATTCATAAGTCTCAGCAACCTTCTCAATCAGATTCAATATTTCTTCAGAGATTCGACCCGGCCGACCAAGTATAGAAACTACCTACTCCATGAAGGAATATCTGCAGAAAGTTACTATGCATATGTAGAAGCATCAATTCACATGCCTCTTGACATGTCAAGAAATCAGGAGGCCCCTTTGAAGATGAGGAAATTGAGTGTCTCCAAACAAAAGTAGATGAAAGTCCCCTGAGAATGAGTGAAATAGCAACCGAAATTTGAGCCAACAACACATTGCCATCCTGATCCGTAGGTCTTGTCGAACTCCTGAAGGATTTTGGAGGTAAAAATCACCAATCCGAATAATAATAAAAAAAAGATACGTATTTATAGCAGCAATTTCACCCGGTAATGTTCTGAAGAAACTAAAAGAGATACCTACCCTCTTTATGTGACGGGCAATGCTTTTGCAGTCACAGACATCGAAGAGATCGAGAGCTTGGGAAGCGTAAGTCATGGCTTGAATCTGCATTTTCGCAGGCATATCCGTGTCTTGGATAAGAGCTTTCCCTTCCAACATCTTGAATTCCCTTTCACTGTTACTCACTGAAACAAGAAAAAGAAATTTATTTTGTCTTCCAATAAACCAAACTCAACAAAAGGCATAATAATTTGTACAGATTAAAAAACAAGTCTTTGAAGAGATGGAGAGGAAGAAATCCCAGGAAAAAGTTTGCTCACCACAGAAGGGAAGAAATGAAGCCTGAAATTCAGAGGTTCAGACTCACCACAAGCTTACAAGCGCCCCGGGGGTTCCTCTCCTCCCTCTCTTCGGATCATGAAACTTTACAACTGAAGGAACTCCACCCTTTATTGAAGCGAAAGAAAGGTAAAAGTGTAAAAGAAGCTCCAGAAGGGTCTCCTGTTGTTGCTCTCCCTTCTCTCTCGTGCAGACCCAAATGTCTGAGACTCCTTTTCCCAAATGTAAGGGAATCCTTGATTGTCTTAATGCATGCAAACTTCCAGGTTGGCACAGAATCCAAGTTTTACCTTCTCTCCGGTGTGGCGCCACGTCATGTGGGCAATAATGCCAAGGATAACGGGGGAGAGGCCGAAAATAAAACAGCAAATCTGCTGATTAACATTCTTTCTAATCTTACTTCTTCCTTTTCCCTGACATTTTGAAATAAATCAAATCCAAAAGTTCAAAAATTGAGATATTTTTATGTAGAAACTAGAAAACCTTTGTCCTGATTATGGGCAAATATCTACTTCAGCGCTGAAAAAGAAATTCAGATTTGTCTCACGTTCTTGCATTATCTGTAGATATGTAGGCCGACTGATTTAACAGGAATCGCAGGGCCTCTCCCTGAGCAGCCAAAGCTTTCCTACCCGTGGACTATGTAATGGTGACATACAATGAAATTTTCAGATATGAAGACATTTCATAATTTTTTGACTCTGTTTCAAGATACTTACTTTTAAACAGAGAAAGGTAAATAGTAGAATAACAACTCAAAACAAACGGGAGAGGTGATTGATCTCGACGTCGAGATCCAGAGTGTATTATACTCAATTAGCTCGTCTAGACACTTTAAACGACCATCCTTCATCTCCTTCATCTCATTGTTCATACAATTCATAGCATTTGGTCACTCTTTTCTTCACAGAAAAAGGAAATGTGGGCCAAGTGTATGAAACTAAAGAGCAAAAGGGAAGTTGAGGTGCGCAAGTCCCTCTCTCTGTCACGCATCGGTGGTGGTCGGTTGTGGTTTCCTCTCCTGGTACTCCCACCTGGCCACCTAATTTCCGCAGGCAGAATCTCGTGACATGTTGAAAGATGATCGGCCTTTGATGACTCTGGTTTAAAGGATGTATGATTGATTGTAGCAATTTAAACATATCAAATTCCGAAGGAAAAGAGGCAGGAAACCAAAACCTTTTTTGAATTTTGCTTTTGATTTCCGTTCCATCAAAACTGAAAACGACGGATTGTGCAATTCGAACCCGAGATCCGTCTCTAACCTACGATATCCACGTCTTCGATGGAAAGAGAAACGAGGGAGAAGGAGAGACTGACAGCTGACTGATGATGCATTCCACTCCAGAACCTTGTCACGGAGCAGCAGAGGGGTGAGATTGAGACTCTTGAGGCGGAAAAGGACTTCGGCTGTTACTTTCTACTGTAACTAGTAAGTTCGTCAATGCGGCGAGCGGTAAAGAGAGGAACCCTACCTTGACGAATTCGCTACCGCGCCCATATCCAAATCCCAATCCGTTCATGAATCGTGACACAGCGGATCAGATGCACGTAAACTTAACTGGTTTTAGCGGAAGGCGTACTCAGACTTGTTTCCAGAAACGCCAAAGCCTGGACTGGTGGCCTGGCCGGTGCCTTACTCCATCCGATTAGCTTCCACCGACTACTTAAAGCGTGTAATGCCAGCTGCAGAAAAAAAATGTAAAACGAGACGAGAGTTGATGAGGATGAAACGAAGGAGAAGATCCAAATGGTTATTTGGAAGGTAGTCACTTGGTCTCAAGAATGATTGAGGGGAGGATGGAGGCTTCTCAATTCTCATCTCTCATCTTTTGACTGCTACGTTGGTTGATAACGGCCATTTGAATATTCATCCGACAATGATATCCTTGTTGACCTTCGAATTCCCGAACAAGACATGCTTACACTTCCCTCTCAGTCATCCTCCTCTTTTTTTCTTCCTTTTTTTTATCTTTTTGGAATACGCTAGCAAGAGAGATGTATATTGATTCATTGAAGAAGAGTTGCCAAAGGAGTACTGAAGAGAGGGAATTAAACCCCTCATGAGAAGCTATTCAATCTCATTGAACTGATGATACAAGATCAACGAATCAGACGGCGTTCCTGGTATTTTCTGTACAAATAAAACATTCGACAAAACCTAGGTTGTTCGAACTTCAACCAATTGGCTTTCAGAACTATTCCATTCAGTACTGCCATTCAACTGCACGCCCTTGTAAGGACTTTGACTGTATATCTAATCCAAAACGAGTTGCCACTGTGTGGAAAACTCACGGACCGATATTTCAAATCAAACCCATACAAGCTTTTTAGTTAGAATTTAACTTGCGAGTTTCGAACCTTGACAGGCGTCAAATAAACATGCAGAAACGACGGGGAATAAGAAGAACCAGTCCGAACACGAACTCAAGCGAGATTCTCATGGGGTGGAAATTTAGCTCAAAGATGAGGACCGCAAAAACAGGTGGAGGATATTATTTTAAGTTAACATATAAATTATGACATCAAAATCATGAATACCATTCATTACTCCAAGGGTTGCGAAGCGGGCAGAGTTCTTCTAGTGCAACTCTTCAGGCAGCTGCAACTTTTTGAGCTTTATTAGGCCGGCCCCTGAATAAATCGCCTCCACTAGACCGAGGGTGCTTCCCATCAGATCGCCTCAAACCCCTATGACTGTTTCGACTACCCCTGCAAAGCAAGAACGTTATTACTTACACCCCTGCATATGAAGAACGTTATTACTTACACCCCTGCATATGACTATTACTCAAATAACAGAATATGACTAAGATATCACCATATGAGATAGGGATTCCAAAAGTCCCATGCCTTTTTTGAGTGAGCATGAAAACCATAAGCGTGTGATTTAAAGACCACCCCGATACAAATTGAGCATTGTTGAAACTACTGAAGATGATTGAAGAGATTTAAAAAAAAAAATTATTAAAGGAGACTTACTTTATATGAAAAAACAACTGATAAGAATGTTACCAGTCATAATTTTCGAGAAATTGGAACTAATTCAGTATAAAAACCACTACAGACTCAGTAGCTAAAACAAGAAGAGTGAACGAGATGCATTCCTATAATTTTTCGTACAAATAAAATGTTTGACAATTGGAACTAATTCAGTATAAAATCCACTACAGACTCGGTAGCTAAAACAAGAAGAGTGAACGAGATGCATTCCTATAATTTTTTGTACAAATAAAATGTTTGACAAAGGCACGTTGTTCAGACAGCTTAATTGTAGATGTTAATTTCATTTTGTTGAATTCATTAAACAAGGTGATAGACGTTTTCACTGATGTTTTATAGAAAAATTAAAACACATAATTACATAGCATACCTTCCTCTGTTGCTTCTGTTTTCACGATTCTTATCCTGATTACTCCGCAGTAAGCTCCAGTATTCCTTCTCAGCTTCACCTGAGAACATAATAAAATTATTTAAAAAAAAAAGTAAGAGTTCTGCTACAAGACTTGACTTACGCCAGGTATTCCTTTCACAACAAAGACTATCATATCATGGCTTGACTCTTTCTATTTTACCAAGGATAGCTCATTTCTTTTCTATTGACATTATTTCAAGTGTCTTTTTACAATTATATTATATATTAATGATTTTACTTTGTTATTTATATTCCTAATAGAGTAGGGCAACTAATGAACAACGTGCAGATCCTGCATGCTGATGCCACTGATACAAATGGAAAATGGCACAATGAGAGAAGATGTGGAAGGTGTTCATACCAGTAACGGGTTCCAAGATAGCTATAAATTTTTTAACAACCAGGCCACCCTCTTCAGTAAGCACTGCTGCAGCACGGGCCTTTTGACCAGCTTCTGGTTGATCAAAACGAATATATCCAGAATCCTTTCCCATGCTATAGTCAACAAACTTCACAAGAACATATTATCAGAAAATCCACAACCTAGTCAGGACCATAATAAATGTATAACACTGAACATGATGCATGCCTAACGAAAAATGCAAACATGGACAAATTTTTTTTTTTTTTTTGAGGAGAACATGCACAAAAAATTTTATAATGCAAAAAATAAAGATAACAACCTAATAACAGCTTATAGACAGATTCACCAAAAAAAAGAAAGGAGAAACTCAGAAAGAGAAGAAGCTAACAGTGAAGATGCAACAAAAAAAATAAAACAAAAGACATACAAATTCTTATAAAAAAAACCCAGATGACAATAACCCAAGTACCACAAGAATAATGATAATAAAATAAAGAAAGCAACAATCATAATAGTGAACTGTCACCAATATTTTGAGTTGTGTTTCAAATTTCTTTTCTATATACCTTTACGGTACCAAATCTTTGGAATATACCCTTTAGATCTTCACGTAAGACAATGTCACTAGTGTCCTTGGACTCAGTAGTAGAGGGTGTTTCCTCTGCATCATTTTCCTCTGCAGTACTGCCTTCAACAACTTCCTCTCCATGCTCTAGTGTAGCATCTTCAGTAACCTTTCCGTCACCCTCTTCAATTAGAGGTTCATGGGCTTTACCAGCATTCTCCTTGTCAGTGTCGTTCGAAGATTTTTCATCCATATCTTCTGCATTCTGTATAATATTTTCAGTTTCCATTTTCTTGGTACCATCTGTTTCATGTCCATTACGTGATTCACCTTCTGCAGCTTCATCCTTAGTTATATGCTTTAATTTGAACGCAATGATTAAGCCTTTTGGATAACTGTGATGATCAAGAAGGTAAAACAAATATTAGAATCACTAGTATATTAGCAAGCATAAAACATATATTATCATAATGAAAGAAAATTCCACTCCAACAACACAATAAGCACCAACCTATCAGCTGTGTGAGAATCCTGAGAAGCATGAGATTTTTGGTTTTCAATCATTTCCTGCCTTTCAGCGTCAAAACTTTTCCTGAATCACATTGGCAATGATATAAACATTCAGATTCAGGATTAAAAGCAAAAGTGAATGACAAGAGATCCGATTTTTGGGAAAAAACGAAAACCTCAGACTAAATATTTATACAGAATAAAGAGTGCTCACTTGGTTTTTAATTCTAGTTCTGCACCTGCATAAGCCACATTCTGGTTAAAAATATTCTTAGCATCTTCTTCAGATGAAAATTCAATCAAAGCAGTCCCACAAAAACATCTCTTGTCAGCAACATGACGAGGTAGTCTAACACTATTTACCTGAAAAAAAAATTAAGCAAGAATCATACATTTCTGTCTTCAAACACTTACATCAAGAAAGTTGACCTAAAGAAATTTCTTATCAGCAAACATTCTTACTTTTCCATATTTGGAGAAGTATGATTCCACATCTTCAAGCTTCACATCATATGGAAGAGGTCCTGCAGCAACTGTTCTTGAATCTATCTGTTCAATAACTTCTTCTGGCTTTAGCAACTCAGTACTCCGGCCAACCTTCTTACCTGAAGAATAAAAATAATAAATTATTTCTCTAATGCAAATTAAAAGTTTTCATACATGAGCTTGGGAAGGCAGTCTTCGTAGAAGTAAAAAGTTTGTGAAGAACCCTAAGATTATTCAAAAACCCTAAGATTATTCGATTATAATCAATATATGGGTTTTGGAAACAACTACACCTCAACCCAAACTGCATAACCCAAGAAAACCCCATAACGAGCATGAAAAGAAGTCTGAAGGTAAATGTACAGTCAGGTAAAAACTTTTTAAGGAAACAGAAAGATAATAAATACAAGCCCAGCTGAATAAGAGTGACACCTTTTTTTTTTTGAAAGTAAAATAAGAATGACACTTTAATAATGAGTTACTTTTAGTTTTTGGACGGTAATGATTTTATTAAATAGTACCACAAAGGTGGAAAAAGCAGGCCTCCAGAAAAACGTTTTTCTTGCACTTCCAAAATATTAACCTTTGTACCTGAAAAAATAATTACCAGATTTTTCTCCTGAAATAAGAAAAGAAATTTGCCATGGCCAGCCTGTCAGTGGGAGAATGCAGACAGGACCTTAATACAGTTGAGGAAGAAAAAAAAAAAAAAAAGAGCAGTCACTACTTCAACTCCTGTTTGTCTCTCTTGCCCGATGAAGCTTCCATTGTAGATAAATCCCCCGCAAAACCAAAATAACAGAACAGAAGCCCGTATTTGAGAAAAAATAGTTTTTTATAAACAGCAAAATCGACGATGTCGTATGCTTAAACCTTCGAACATCTCCATGGATCACGTTAAAAACGTAAAAGTACTGTTTATCTGGAGAGTACAGTATATTTTGACGATGTAACACACTAGAGGCTATAACAAAAACGAACACGGGAGGAAAGATAACAGCTAAAGCAGTAGTAGCCATGATTTTATGAGACTCACCGTCTTCGGAGACCTTGAGCGAAGAAGATTTCTTCAGGGTTTCAGCGACAGCTGCCACAGTTTCTTCAGGCACCTCATCAGGCTTAATCGAACCCAGGCCAAGATGATTTCTCATTCGCGTGAACGAACATATCAAAGCCAAGCTCACCACTGAGAACAAAAAATAAAATAAAAAACAAACGAAAAAAGTAAAATCTAAAAAATTATACATAGAAAAACTTAAAATAAAAAATTCTACAAGCTCTGCAATCAAAGGGAACTTACATCCATCCTCGCTCTCGTTTATTGCATTGGTTAAGAACTTGTCCCGAGGAAGATTGCTATCGCTGAAATAAAACTCGACCTGAACAGCACAAAGAAAAAAATTTCAGTAACAGATGGAAAGAAATTGGTCGGAGGCAAGTAACAAACTTTTCAAAAAGAGTTGAAATTGGGCACACACAAAAAAAAAGGTAACGGATGAAGGTTAACCTGTCTGAGGACATTTTTCGACGTTTCTTCGTCCAAGGAAGTGGTCGCCATCGATGTCGTCCGAGTTGAAGTTGCGGATTGAGGTCGTTAGAGGGAAGAATGAGGTTCGAATGGCAACGGGAGCACTTAGGGTTTGGCGGTTTTAGGGTTTTTGAGTTCGCACCGGCAAGTATAAATATTTAACTGATCTCTGCTTCCACTAGTCCCGTTTTCAGTCTCGGGGTTGCTTCCTCCCTCCTGAGCTTCTTACGACGTGGTGGAACTGTGTACGGATGAGCCCGTTATATAACAGCAGTACGCAACTTGTATAACATAAGGGGAAACCGGCAACCCTTTAAAATTATATTTTGAGGTTAAATTCTAAAATATCAAATAAAGTATCTAATAACTTTATTAAGGAGCATTTGGAAAAGCTATTTTGGGACTAAAAACTTTTTTTAGATGAAAGAGCTGCTAAAGAAGAGAGAGTAGCTCTTACGAAAACAAATTTATTTGGATACGCTTATGTTAAGATAAAAGTTTTATTTGAAGAAAAGATTTATATGTAAGCCGCAGTACTTATCCAGCTTACCAGCCAATCCAAAAACTTAAAAATATATGGGGCAGATACAATATTTGGCGGCATAAGTTAACAGCTATAGTATTGCCAATATAATTCTCCTCATCAAAGCCATTGTGAATTAAAATATTTTTACAAGAAAAAGGTTACTTGTCCGGTCTCTTTTTTTCATTGAATAATATTACCACGGCAAGGTTAAGTGTTGCTCGAAATATGCAAAATACAAATGATAATGATCAATAATATGTCAATCACCAAGAAAAGTCTTAGACTAACAAACCTTTTTGGAGCTGCTTCCTGTTCCAAACCAGGACAAACAATAAAGAAAACGTACATGATAAACACAGCGAAGCAAGATACAGAAGCTGAATGATGTAACTGGTTATCCGTACGATTTTACAAAGCAAAAGCATAATGGCAAAATGCTTCCTTTCTCCAAAACCGGACTTTCTGAGCGACCTGCTTATTTGTGCTGACTTAAGTCACTCATCCATAGAGCGTAACACAATCATCCATCAGTGGGAGGAAATTTCTCTGCTATAGAATTGGTCTAGTGTCTTCGCTGGAATTCGATGGAGGAGTTCGCGTGGGAAAATCCTAAGAAGTGTCCATGCCAAATCAAGGGACTGGAAGATGTTTCGCGTGTCATATGCTCCTTGACTCACAAATTTCCTTTCGAATTTATCCAAAAACTCAAGGTAGAGCTGCAACAACAAAAACCAAGTGAAACAAAAATAGCATTAGTTCCTTGTTTTCATGGAAAACAGAGAGAGTGAACTTGAGTAATAGCTCAGTGGTCACACTGAGGGGAGGGGGAGGGAGGGAGATTAAAGAGATCAGCGAGAGATCATAGAGAGAGGAAGAGGGAGAGGGAGAGGGTGAGGGAGATTAAAGAGATCAGCGAGAGATCATAGAGAGAGAGAGAGAGAGAGACCAGATCTTCAGAGGAAAGAGCTTCTTCTCCCACCACAGCTTTCATAGCTTGCACATCTTTTCCAATTGCATAATTTGCATACAGCTGAACATAAATTGAGTCAGTTATCTTAATGAACAACCTGTAATCAGATCGAGATTTGCTTCCTTAAAATGATATTATACCTGATTGGATACATCAGCATGGTCACGACGAGTCATTCCCTCCCCAATTGCACTCTATAAATAAATAAATAAATCAAAACATTTTAGCACTTTCCCACTCTTGTTGTTAATTGAATTAGGCGTAGAAGTCTAGAGCCAAATTCAACAAGACAAAAAATACTTCGACAACGCTCACATCTGGCCAATACCTTCATCAACCGTGACAAAGATGGAAGGACATTGATGGGAGGGTATATCTGTAGGCATGGAAAACAGTGAGTATCTCCATCACTTAAAATGCACTACAGTTGACCTTGAAGGGTGCCCAACATAGAACGCACCAGTACTACAACATGAAAACTAAGCTTCCATAACAGAATAAGAAACCAAACAAGTAAGAACGAGTATGCTGAAACTTTGGAGAGAGGGAGAGAGGGAGAGAGGGAGAGAGGGAGAGAGGGAGAGAGGGAGAGAGGGAGAGAGGGAGAGAGGGAGAGAGGGCGAGAGGGTGGGAAAGGGGGAAGAGGGGGAGGGAGAGAATGAGTAAGCTGATGAAAGAAGCAGCTCGAATTTTTGTTCTAACTGGATCAGGATAGAAGAGTAATTAAATTGATCAGCTCTGTCATGACAGGACAGTTGACAAATACATAGCTGCCAATAAAACTGCTACTTTTTGTAATGTAAATTGATCCAACTCAAAATTTTGATATGCAACAGACGGATTTAGCCACTTAATCTCTCACTGACAATTTGCATCCTGTCGCAATTGTTAGTCATGGTGAACAGCTACTACAATCTGACCAATATGAGCTTCTACTTTCTTTATACATCCTACTTTTCTATATTTCTCTTTTGGCATGTTCAGATACTTCCATTGATATAGTTCCTGTGCAATTTTTTTTAAAAAATACAAGGACCAACCAGCATGCTGCCAAAATCAGTTAATACTCAAACTTATTGTGCTTTTGCTGTCATCCGTATACAAGACTCAACATCTCAGGGATGGAACCAAACCTGTCGGTTGTAAAGTTGCCTGTCGATGTATATTTGACCCTCGGTGATGTAACCCGTAAGATCTGGTGTAGGATGTGTAATGTCTGATCCACGAGAATCATCGGTTTAGCACACAGAAATTTTATAGCATAAACATGCAATCAAATAATAAATAGAGAAACTACCATCATTTTTTTGAAAGTTTAGAAACTACCATCATTAGGCATGGTTAAAATAGGAATTTGGGTGATAGAACCCTTTCGTCCTTCAATACGACCAGCACGTTCATAGATTGTAGCCAGATCAGTGTACATATAACCTGGATAACCACGTCTGCCAGGCACTTCTTCTCTGGCGGCAGATACCTTTGAGCCACACAAGCAAAAAACCCATCAAAACATTATATTTGCAAATTCTATTTATACATCAATCCTGCATCACTGGAGCTAGAAAGGCATGTTAAGCATAGAATTAACCACCACGCATAGGAAAAAAATATTGCTTTTTTCAATATCCAAGTAACGAGTGTAGAAGAATGGGCAATGATGCAAACGAATATGATGATTAACTATATATATTATTTCCAAAAAATGAATCTGGTCAACATCAACACATGTATGATAATGTTAATAGGGAAAAACATGCAATACGAGGATAAAGAAGATCGTGTGAAGAGAAAGAGGACCCACAAAATATATACTGTGTCATCTCATACCTTCAACTGCCTAAAAGAGGTCAGATAGTTTGAGAAGATTCCATCAAATAAACTTGGAGAGGTCCCACAAAATAGATATTTAGTGGCATCTTTAAACTGTCTACAAAACCTGGCATAACTAAAACACCTTCTGTGACAAAGACCTTCAATCGTACCTTTACACAGGTTTTGATGAAGTCACCACAAAGACCTCAATGGTGACTTATAAAGTTTCTCTTTTCTTTTCATTTACATAGTTTTCTATGCTGCCCTTGAAAAGATTAATTTAATTCAACCAAGAACATGACTTCCTTTCAGTGTTTGCTTTGCAAGAACACTTCACCAACAGTCATATATGCTGGATTAATGAAAAAGCCAACTTCATATTCTAATTCCCAAACATCAGTCATAACCACAAGAAGAAGCCAACTGCAACAATATACGTGCAAGAGTAAAGTGAATTTAATACCTCACGAAGAGCATCTGCATATGAACTCATATCTGTTAAAATGACCAAGACATGCTTTCCACATTCATAAGCATAGTATTCTGCAGTTGTGAGAGCAATTCGAGGAGTTATGATGCGCTCAATTGTTGGATCATTTGCCTGCAAGAAGAAGATATATTCAGATAAATATTAGTGGATATAAGCCAGCTTCTCTCAGCCATTAACATAAAATGAAAATACAGAAGTACATATTTAGTACAATTGTACAATGAGAACTCAAAAGACAATGAGGATTATTTACTTAGACAAACACTTGATTTACCAGATTCAAAAAGAGAGTCACTCTCTCCATAGAACCATTCTCTTCAAAATCACGTTTGAAAAACTGTGCAGTTTCCATGTTTACTCCCATAGCTGCAAATACTATGGCAAAATTGTCTTCTTCTCCACCCTGCCAAACAATGAACATGGACACAAAAAACCATATAAAGATAATTTTAGTAAGAGAACGAAACAACACCATTCTAGTACAAATGCAAGAAAAAACAACAATTTACCAAAAAATTGTAAGCAGATATGATTTTTACAAAGAAGTTTCAGAAAAATCACAAAATCACATTTCCAAAGACAAGCATTTATTAGTTCATCGTGTTAAGGGATCAACCCAGCTATACCTCAAGGGCAACAGGAAAAGCAGAAAGTTGACAACTTCAAGTCTACGTTTTCAAAAAGAATGATGCAGATTTTTTTTGCATTTATGGTTTGCAAATAACCATGAATCTCCATCAAGACTGAAATTGTCTTGTTCCACATCAGGAAAGAATTTCAGACATTCAAACTTTTATCATCCTCATCATCTAGTCCATTAGATTGAATAGTCATTGTTATTAACTGCAGTGGTTGGAACCTATTCTTTTCAGAAAATGTTGTTGCAAGTCTTAGTATATACAAAGATAGGAGCCTCATAATGCAAATAGATCCACGAAAAATTACTTCAAGAAGATCTTCAGATTTCTCCAAACGCTTAACAAGCCCAGCTTGGCGACAAATTTGAGCAGCAATTTCATTATGAGGGAGCCCAGCAGCAGAGAAGAGAGGAATTTTCTGTCCACGGGCAATGGAATTCATGACATCGATAGTAGAAATCCCAGTTTGAATCATCTCCTCCGGATACGTTCTCTCACTAGGGTTGATTGAACTTCCTACAACCGACATAACAAGGGTTACAAGATGTGCATGAAAGACACAATTTGGTTGTAGGAATATGTGATGAAGATTAGTTTTTAGCCACATAATTTTTTAAAAATACCAGAAATGTCCAAATAAGCCTCTGGCAGTATGGGAGGGCCATTGTCAATAGGTTTTCCTGAACCATTAAATATGCGTCCAAGCATATCCAAAGAAACAGGAGTCTTCAAAACCTGCATAGAAGATAAGAGAAGTCATGAAAATAATCTGACAATTAACCTTCATAATAAGGGAAACAAATCTCCAAACAGGAAATGCAAATTCCACAAGAAAAGCAATAGAATGAGTGACATGCTTCAACTGTTATGCTTTTCATGTATCACAAATTGTGCTTGGAAAGGGAGAGAATGCAGAATTTTTTCACTGTAGACGAGGAAAAACAATTCCGATGTTCACCTTGGGAAATGCAGAATTCCATATAATGTACTATTTCCAGAAAATTTTATTCAAACTTTAATCATGCAACATGGCAAGATTAGATAATATTTATCTCTGCAGCTTGTATTATTATAATAATTTCTTATATGCGTCAAGCAGACGATGCTTCCTATAATAATAACTAATATGGCCCATAGTTTGTATTTCAAGTTTCACATGAAATATAACAAAACCAGCGATAACATTTACGTATGAGTAGGTCACATGATATGAAGGGCAGAAATATTGTTACATTTTTATGGATGAAAATGAGAGCAAAAGCACTTATTTCTACAAAACCTATTACATTTTATATTCCCGTTATTCTTTGCAATGTCTCCTTTCATCTTTATACAAATTCTGACTTGGTGTCGATAAAATCCTTCTGATCATTTAAATATCAAAATTACCTTTTCCATGAGATAGACACTGTGTTATTTGCATTAGCTCCAACAAAGCAGAATCGGCATTGTAATCAGTTAAGGAGCCAGTATTTTAGAAAAGGTGTTAAAGCAGTAAATTCTATGCTTAATTCATCAATCTTCTCAGTCTATATTCACTACAACAAGATTACTCATCAAAACTACAAAAAATGTTATTCTTTTTACAGGTGTGGAATTTAATGACCTGCATGTCCCCTTTCTCTATCCACTTGCAAATAATGAGCTCACAAAAAACAACATAACCATTCGAAACAACCTTCAGTTACTCTTCAAAAAAATTAAAAAAGAAAAAACAGTTTGATTAAATTCCTCTTTTTCCCTCAAAAAAATTAAAATTTCTTTGAAGGTTATTGCCCTTTTCTTTTACTCCCTAATAAAACTCAACACAAAATTTACCCTATACCCCCTCTCAGGCCTCTCCAGGCTCAAGTCATGCTGCCCAAAAACATTTACAAAGTATAATTAAGAAATTCAAAAAAAATCACATAAGAAGTATCTTCAAGAGAATGTGAACGGCCTCTTTACCTCCCCAGTGAACTGGACTGTGGTATACTTGTTGTCAATTCCTGATGTTCCTTCAAAAACCTGCGAGAAACAAATTGCATGCTGAAATCTTAAAAATGCACATGCAATAGACAGATTTACGGCATTTCAGCTATCATGTGTGGCTGCAAGGGAGAAGAAAATGTTCAAGAAAAAAATATGATGAAAGAACACCTGAACAACAGCTTTCTCCCCATCAACTTCTAAAACCTGACCTCTTCTTATAGTGCCATCACCTAGTCGTATGTTGACTATCTCTTGGAATTTAGGACCCTGAACAGTTAAGAGGAATCATAAGTTGAATCGGGAATAATCTTGTGTAGGAACCACAACCAAAAAGGTGGAGAAGAAACTTAAGTACGTATGCTTAAAGAGAACTAACAAGCCCACCTTAACTTTTTCCAGAATAACCAGTGGTCCTGCAACTCCAGAAACAGTCCTATACTCTGCAGCACATATACATGACAAACTGAAGATCAGTATCTTCATATAAGAAGATAAAATATGTTATCGGGTTCAAGTGTTTAAGATTCATCATATCAAAACTAACTTTCATAGAGACAGTTTTTAGCCTCACTAATAATTAGTTATATTTCCTACAAATTTATGGAATTCACAACTCAAAATCCTCCACTCTCTGGAGTCATACAGTGCTAGCTAATCAGCTAGATAAAATCTTTGGCATCTTCAACCATGGTTTGCATTTCCAGATAATATGGAATAACATATATACAGAAGAAACAAGCTATGCCTTCCTTAAAGAAAGACATGTAATCCGAGCTTCATCTCAGGAGCAACTTATGCAAATACAGCTATCATAGTTTCTCATCCCCATTAAATCCAGAAAAGATAGGACCTCCGTCTTATGCATTTCTAAATCACCATTCCCGTAGGCTCCCACGCATTCAATTGGTAACAGAATAGGAAACGCTTGAAAGCACAAATTAGATCTGCCATCGCACGTGACAAACTAGCTGCAAATATGTGTTCTGCGGTCGCAGTCGCAGAGGGTCAAACTTAACAATGATGAGAAAACGTTGTTAAAAAGAAAGAATTAAGGACGAAGACACCAGAACATAAAACATACCCATGCCGATCTCCAGCGATCCCTCTTCCATGCCCGAAGTCTTGTTTGGCGCTCCCATCTTCAAATCAAAACCTAAAATAAATAGCCTCAAACTTAATCAGAGAAAAAAGAAAGAGGTAGAATGAATTTCAAACAAGTAATACCCTTCAAACCAAGCGGGCACCCACCAATTAAACAGCTGAAGACAGTTCAGGACCACTTTCGCGTTAGCTGAAAACCATGAACGCTCAAAAATCACAACAGATCGGAAGCAAATTTTAGCTAAGGTCAGCTAAAATCATAAATATAACGCGTTCAATTGTGCATCGTTCTCGATCTACTTACCCTGAAACCAAAACGTCCTAATAAGTAGCACTCGAAAGTAAAAACCCAAACGAAATCCGACGCCGCTCGAGAAATGCAGATCACTAAAAAGGCGACCAACGCTCTTTAATGTTTATAAAAGGAGTCCGTGAACTTCTATAATGAAGTTGTTAAATATCGCGGTAGGCATTATGCCAGCGAGCAACATCAACGAAGCTTCCCATCACGAATCGATAAGACGGACCCGGACCCACGAAACCGGATTTGCTCTTCCCTTCTAAGATTTAAATCACTAATTAAATTTTGAGTAAGACATACATGTTAATGTAAGCACTTAAAAATATAAAAAAATATTTTTTATTTTATAAATTTTTATATTTTAGAAGATAAACTCTAATCATGATTTAGATTAACATGTACATAGGAGGCTAGGTGCAATTAGTATTATTCTTAAACTTAAATTTTATAAAAACTGTGATATAAGTTATGCATGTTTTTACTTTCAAGATTTTATATCTTGACGTGGCGTCCACCTTGCAGCTTAGTAAGAGATAAACTAGGAGATAAAATATGCGAGATTTTAGTTTTTTAATAAAATATTATTAACCTATGGTAAACCCTAAACCCTAAATTTTCTCTTACCAAGACCGCCAACTATGCAACAACGTCACGATGTAAAACCTCGAAGTAAAATGAGGAAATACTAATATCATTTTTCATTTTATAAACTTTTCAAATCGGATACTAATAACATATTTAATTTTTAAAAAATGCTAACTGCTCCTATGGGTAATACCTATCCCATACACATGTTAATCTAAATCATTGATGCCTAAGATTTATCCTCTAGAAAATATAATTTTATTAAAAAAATATAATTTTTTATATTTTTAAAGACTTGAATTAATATGTGATAAGTCTAGCATTACTCTTAATTTATAGAACGAATTTATATTTTATATATTTGCATAAACATCATCAGTTTTAAACCGCCGAGTCCACAGAATCAACAAATCTAGAATAAATTCATACGATGAATATCACAATTTTACTACCATGTCAAAATAGTGTCTTTTATGCTCGAGTATTTAGCTCATATTGTTTAGCTTTTAAAGTTTACTGAATGGCAACGTAGAGTTTTAGAGTTCCGGAATCATTATTCTAGTGTAAATCACCAGCACGAGTACACTAAATCAAGAAACCGCAGAATGATAACCCAACACTAGGTAGCTAACAACAGTATATTCACTAACATCGACTGGATACAATTACACTCACCATTTTCTTTGAATGTTAATTACCAAAACCATGGCGAAAGGGGAAAGTTGAAACAAAGATGAAAGAACCCACACTGAAAACCCAATTGCAAATTACAAATTCCAATAAATCAAGACAAGCAGAAACTGCCGGTTTCGAAACAGTCATGAAGTCATTTGGCACTTCCAGTCCTTCCAACTTCATATTACTGAAAGAGTAGTGAACTTCGGGAAGGAACACTGAACGAATTTGTTAGTTATATAGACAGTCACATCACATGAAGTCGTCTTCAAGTTCCTGCAAAGATTTGTTTGCAGAAGCGATCTGTTTGTTAGAGGTCATGTTCTCCGATACCATTAAACCCTTGTAGCTCCGAACCTCGGCCTGCCTCTCCTTTTCAAGCCTCTCCATCTCTTCTCTCCTTTTCTGTATGAAAAGCAATTCAGGATGAGCAAAACAAATTTTAAAACAGGAGCAATATTAGCAGTCCGGAAAATTAGAAATGAATTTTCCAAGACAACCAATGTAATCTCTCCAGTGCCAAGATCTTTTGATGGGAGTTTAATATTTAACACATCATACAAGTACATCAAGTGAATATGTAAATTTCCTATTATAACATGATTTTTCTATCAGGTAGAATCAAGATATGGTATGCTGATCCTTTGATTTTCTTTGCTCCCTACTAAAAGCAGTGCTCTTATACGCAGGTGTGCCCTTGTCAGCTGGGGTGCGTTATCACACAGACCTCAAGAGTGGAAAAGTCCTAGTACCTACACAGGAGCATAGCAGATACCTATGTGCACTACACTGCTTTAAGTTGTGACCTACACTCCTCCCAGCCGAGTCTTAAACACTAAATCTAATGAAAAAACCTAAATGTACTTTCCTTCAGACATATGATAGCAAATGATTACCATAAAAATATGAAATTACCATCAGATAGATGTATGCAGATTTTTAAATTCGCACAAACAAAAAGGTTAAATTTGAAGGTCGCTATTATTAAATATTGATAGACAACAAAGCCGACATACAGCATCTTTATATTCATTCATGAAGCAAGAGCAGAATACAAGGTTAAAGCGATCTCCAAAGCCTGCAAGCCAACACTTCTGTACGACTCTCTCGCTAAATATGGGGTTTCTATTTATTCCATTATAGTAAAGCCGCCCCCTCTCCCACCCCTCCCTCTAGTTTTATTATATCTGTTTTGCATTAACAAAACCTGTCTTTCTCCAAAAATGATAATAAAAGTAAAAATAAAAATAAGAAAATCTCTCTCTAAAGCATAAGGAGTGCGCAGCCTGGTCATGGCCAAAATTTATATTTCAACTGATAGTGTATTTTACTTTAAAAGAACATGAAAAATAAAAGATAGGACTTACTTTATCTCTCAGCTGCATCTTTCTTTCAGCTCTCTCAGCAGCATTAACTGCTTCTCGCTCAGCTGAAAAAATTAAAAACAGAAGATATGCTCAAATAACAATCTGATTACTATTTTAGTTTTTGAAACAAATAAATGGCAATAGCATAACAATGTATTTGCCTTTAAACTGCAATTAGTGAATAGAATTGACTGGCATCTGTTAACAGCAGATATAGCATGGCAAAATAAACTTAAAGAGAGGCTTACTCAAACCAATAAAATATGTGTGATTAAACAAATATTATAATTCCTACGTATAAACAGAGGCTTGGACTTAATTCAGTCCAATAAAAGACTGACCCGTACAAACACAAGCACCATAAGAAAAAAAGCACAAATTTTAAGTGAAAATAGGAAAAAAAAAAAAAAGCTAGCATCAGCAGTATACCTTTCAGGTCTGGCTTTCTTTCCACTTTTGTCTTGTTCAGCCTATTAACAATCTCATTTATGCGCTTCTCAACTCTTATAGTCCGAACCTGCATCACCAATGGCAATCAAATTAGAAAATAACTACATGTTAAGTTGCACTTCTCAAAATATGTTAAGCATAACTAAGCACTGCATCAGAAAGCAAATAACAGTATAATGAGCTCCTATTGCAGGAAGAGATCCTATAGCACCCACCAAAAAATTTTCCGGAAATGATGTGGTATTAATCTCTTGATCACTTAAAACAGACTAATAACTGAGAAAACAAAAAGACCATATGAAAAGCAATGTCTTAGCCCATAAATATAAAAATAAGTTAAAGCAACTCATCATAAAACATGTAACTTTCAAAAAAAAAAAAAACTCATCATAAAACATGTAGTCAGAAATCACCGGTAATGGTGAGATGGCCATAAGTGTTATTGGTCAATATGGGCAACATCAAAATTACCAACACTCAACCACAGCCAAATACTGATAAGGAACTTTGAAAAACTCCCTTGCATGAATATCTCTTCGCTTGCTTTCCAAGATCTTTCTACAGCCTGACCAAAAAAGCTGAAAATTTATTGCATAAATCTCTAAATACTCCCTCCCCGCTGGCCCACCTTAAATTAAATTTTAACATTTGCACATAGGCCAATCTGGCCCTCTGGATTTAGTGGAGCTCGTAAGAGATCACTCCTATAAAATGTTCTACAATTACAATCCCCTAGGTATCTTATCTCCAATATCATCCCCGAGCCAATTATAGATATTTCTCCGACCTGATGATCATTGAAGGGCCCACTAAATCAGAGATCTCATGTGCCAAAGGTGATGGCCAATTCAGCTGCAGTTCGGACCAAGAGCCCTCACATTTTTTTTTTTTTGTTGAGAACAAGAGTTCTCACATATTAAAGTCTTCTTCTGTAGTATTTCATCGACTGCTCTCACATGCCACATGAAGTTAACTCATTAGCTGACAGTATGCTAAAATATGCACACGCAACACATCTTAGCAAGTTTTGCAGGTTTTCCTGATTGTCTTAAAAATTTTGTCCTCGTCCGGGAATTGGACCGGCCTGGTTCCTCACCAGCTTGATGGTTGGTTTGCTCCTTCTCGAAAAGGAAAAGTAATGAATATCAGCTTCTTAGAACATGGAAGGAAACTCAAACAAACGTGTTCTGGCAAATTAGAGCAGCTTCTCTAGTATATGTTCAGTTTCTTTCAAACACTTAAATATTTGCATATATTTAATAGGGTTTTACAAATTCCCGATGAAAACCATATGGGAACAAATTTATGCTGTAGAAGATGCTCTTTTAATGACAAGATCCATGGAATCAGCACGGGTAATAGGAGAACAAAAACAAAATAGTATCTTTGGCATTTCAGAGTTAAGCAAGCGTAGTACTCAAATATTGCACAAGAACTCACCATATAAGATGGTATAACCTGATGGAATGAGCATATCTATGTACAGATAAAAGAAAATCAATACCCACCATCTTAGGATTGTGGAAACCAACTTGTCCAACCTCCATGGAAGGAGTCTTTTTCAAATTGTACCAAGGGGTGTACACAACATCAACATTGTTTAACTTGTTGCCTGCAATTCAGGATGAATGTTTTTGAGGAAAATTCAGGATGAATAAAACGTTTCCACTGACTAAAACCAAGATAACGTTCTTTATCAAAATAATAGCAGTTTATATGCTTTTTTTGAGAACATAAAAACACAAAAGAGTTACAAATTAAAAATAAAATAAAACATAAGTGAATCTCATGATCCCAAGTTGCAATTTTTCCAAGGTACACAATTTTCAATGAAAATAGACTGAAATTTCCTCTATGCCCTTCATTCTAAATAGCTCTATGGTGCTCAATACAGGAAAAGAGCAACTGCAAAACGAACTTGCCTTGGATGGAATTTGCTTTGACAAGCTGAGCACAATCTTCAAGCAATCCTTCACTTATGTCATCAATAGTCTGACCTTTGTTCAGTCTTACGTAAACATGGGCAGACGACATTTTATCAACGTGGAACCTGCAGCAAGGAAAGAAAGTATTTCTTTTTCCTTCCAAAGAGAGAAAATCAACAGCCATTATTCCCATCAACAGACATTATTTTCAATTCATTATCCCCGTCAACAGACATTATTTTCAAGTCGGTATCCCCATCAACAGATATTATTTTCAAGTCAGTATCCCCGTCAACAGACATTATTTTCAAGTCAGTATCCCCGTCAACAGACATTATTTTCAAGTCAGTATCCCCGTCAACAGACTTTATTTTCAATTCATTACCCCCACCAACAGAAATTATTTTCAATTCATTATCCCCGTCAACAGACATTATTTTCAAGTCAGTATCCCCGTCAACAGACATTATTTTCAAGTCAGTATCCCCATCAAAAGACATTATTGTCGAGTCAGTATCCCCGTCAACAGACATTATTTTCGAGTCATTATCCCCGTCAACAGACATTATTTTCAATTCATTATCCCGTCAACAGTCATTATTTTCATAACAAAGACAAGTACCTTTGGCCATGAGAAGAATAAATTGAAATTTATTTGGAGAGTTTTGTGAGTAATTGCCCAATTAGCATATGATTTAGCAATGGAAGATTATCAAATGTATGGTGATAGAATTATGATTTTGAGCACATGAGTTCATGCATAAATTCTCTTTCGGTAGACAAGTAAGGATGTCTCAGTTTAAATTTCTTTAAAGCCGAGTAATCTAATTCATTTCTCTTTCTTTAGAAACTAAATGCCAGCCTTCTGAAATTTGCAAATAAACTATTTCATAATAGAAAAAGGCAAGAAAGGGTGATATTAATGAAGACGACAACATATAACCCAAAGCAAGGAAGCTGAATACCGCCATATGAAAGAGAATCATGAAAAGACTCAGAACAATTCAAAGCATCTTCTAGTACATTAAAATATGCATGTGTTATTCATAAAGGACTCATTATTTTTTAGAAATGGAAAAAGGACTCATCATCAAGTCTGCCAAAAACTTAATTGACAATCAACATATAAAAATTTCTCTGGTAGGAGTACACAACTGAACACAATCTTTCTCCTCGGCGCCAGGAAAAAATAAACAACAACAACTCCACCTTATCAAACAAATTACAGAATAAAATCCAAGTCATGGTAATACAGCTAACTGCATATATAAACTGGTTGAACTTGAGTTTTTTTTTCAGTTCTATCATGATTACATTAATAAGAGAAGAGTAGAAAAATATGGAACACGTTCCCAGGAGCAATTAAAAAACTAGAAAATGGTTTCCACAAGATGAATAACAGGGATACTACAACAATCTGTTCAAAAATCGACATCAAATGCAAACACACAAACGCACAAAAAAAGATAAAAGGAAAAAATGGCTTCAGAAACCGTGCATTTGTTACTACAAAAGACAAATGGTAATACCATCAAGCCTTTTAGATTAGCAGTTCTGTCATAGCATAGACAGCAATGTGTGGCTAATAACTCCCATGTGTATTGATAAATTTTGTCAGGAAACTACTGAACCTCATTTGCATTACTTAAAGAGAAAACATGAAATATCATGACAAACTCTTAAAGACAAAACACGAAATATCATGACAAACTGAAAGACTACAAACAAAAACTATATAAGAGTCTATTTAGAAAAGATTCTAACGAAAAAATTAGAAAATAAATGGAAAACTGAAAAAAAAGAGCCTTTGAATTACACATAAATGGTTTGATTACCCTTTTGGAAAACAATTTTTTTGAAAGTTTTTTAAAACACGATTTAATATTGGTGAAAATGGGAACTACAGTACTACGCTAGAGCATGTCTTGTTGAAAAATTGAGCCTCCTCCAAATATAATAAATAATAAGCATACCTTCACTACCAGTGATAAGGGAACTCCATTCAAAGTAAAATGAAAAATTTTTCTACGAGCGCACGAGCTGTAGGGTATCAGGCCGAGAAAACCCGAAGAATTTAAAAAATAAATACTGCAACTTAACATAAAAACGCGAGTAGCAATAATCTACCATGACATGGTGAATTATAGTTCTTAAGTTTTGGATCCACTGGGCTCTTAAACAAGAACGCTTTGGGGTTTATGAGTTAAGCAGAAACCTAATACGCCGTCGATAAAATCGAGAATATCCCTACGGCCTAAACAAGTGAAACAATCGACGGAAGAAAATAAATAAAATAAAGAATATACTTTAAAGAAGAAAAAAAATATTACCAAATATCTTCCGGAAACCCGTATTTGATGAGATCTTCATTCTCGTGCTTGTCCAAGCCCATGAAAATCGTGTAATCTCCGGCCTCGGGCCGAGCCTTGAAGTAGAAAACCATGGTTTCTCCTTCTACTTTCTCCGCCCAAACCCTATTCAGAAATTATGTTACAGAGATCGGAACGGAGATTGCCTCTATACAAATCCCTTTTCCCAGCAAATACTCCACGCAGAATACCAGGCCGGGTGGAGACGGACAGACCAACGAACGGGAATAAAGAGAAAGGGCGGAAGGTCGGCGTGAGCCCCTCGAGTTTCAACTGTGGGAATAATATTCAATAACTCCACGCCACCAGAAATTGTCTACTTTGCTTTATTGCGCGACTTGCGTCTGCTCTCTCTCTCTCTCTCTCTCTTCGTCTTCTTCTGTTCACAACTCGGCGCTTTTACAAATATGGAAACTCCCTCGTCTCTACTAACGAACGCGATTACATTATAAAGTTTAGCCTTATGACTACGTTTGTACCCTTTATAGCTGAAGGCGTATCGTTCGCGGGTTCCACCAAGTGGGTCCATCCTTCGTCGTCCCCTCTATCTGTCCAACGTAATATTCAAATTCAACATATAAACCTTAGTTATGTCCTCCAAAAGAACAATCAAATTATTTAAGAAACGTTGCCACGGGAAGTTATATTTTTAATATCACCTCTATATTCTGTTTATTTTTTAAATTATATAAATAAATTAATGAACATTAGTAGAATTAAAGGTAATCTTATCAATAAATCGTGTTGAGAAAATTCGTAACTGATGATTTACGTACAAAATTTTAATATGGTCAGCTTAGCTGAACTAAAGTTTGTATATCTTTGTTCTCTAAAAACAATGTATGGACCTTAAGAACGCGTTCCTATGTTGACACCTTGATAAACAAAATACAAAAGATAAAGCTAATCTATATAATTACATAAATTAGTTTTTAATAGTACTCGACTAATGTGATCAAACCCGCGTGATACAAGAGAAACAAGCATCAAGCACGGAAAGAAACAAAAAATTCAATATCTAATTATAAAATAAGACTTACATTTTTATCAAATAGTCGAATAATAAAATAAATTATCTTAAATACTCCTTAAAAAATTCCGCCTGTCTAACTCAGAACCACTAAATGAAAATTTACCTTTCCCGACTATAGAGTTAAACCCAATTTTCATCTTCTATTTGATCATTTTGTATTTGTTTACTAATTAATCCCAGTTAGAGAAACTTTCTACTTTATTAGTTCCAATAATAAAAATGAGATAATTATACAGTTACAAATATCTGAAAGTAACTTCTAAGACACTAAACATTTATTAAGCAGCCTGCCCGAAAATAACTTCACTCCGGCTTCTCTTTCTTCTATATATGTGATTTTATTAATTATTATACATAGGATGCCATAGACCAAAGTCCAAACTTATCCACCCACTCCCCCTATTCACATGGTTTCCAATAATAAGTCTACTTGTTCTCTAAATAGCTAACACCCAAACACTTAATCTATTCCTAATTTAAATGGACGATGTCAAAATATATAATTACGTGTATATCATTTTTACTAAATTTAAAAACTCATCAATTATTTGAAAGAAGATGCATTTGGCTTAGCTGGCTTCCGAACCATTCAGTGAGCTGGCTAAGCTTGCTTCCACCTGGAAGGGTTCGAGTGGCTTGTAGTTGTACATTTCGGGATAAATCGGGTCCGGTTCAAATTTTTCCCACCGGCCCGGGAATGTAACAGAACTACAGAAGAGGGAAGACACCGCAAAAGAGAGCCGAGGGTAAGAGAGTCGGGTTAAGCTGGGCTTTTTCAATTCCGCATAAGAATTAAAAAAAAGCAGGCAGCCGTTTCAGTATCGCGTACAGAATAGGGAGAGAGAGAGAGAGAGTCGAGAGACCGCCCGAAAAGGTTGAAGACTCCGGGGAGGGAAAAAAGAAAATACGAGAGGGTTTCGATCCTTTCGGAGTCATCGAATGTCTTATCTGCGTAACGATATTTTAATCGGTGGCGGGGGAGAATTTTTCTCTCCGAGGCGTTGAAGACTCGGGTGTTTTCCCCCGGCTGATGGGCGACGATAAGTCGTTGATTCCGATGGCGAACAGAGAAAGGGATCGCGAACTCCTAATTCCGGTTGCCGATTCCGGCGAAGATGTCGACTCTAAAGCTTCTTCTTCTTCCAGTGGTTCTTCTCATAATTCCGGTCGAGAGGTTGGTTGTTCGTTGATTTTGGATTTTGGGTTTGATATCTCTATTTCGTTGCATTTACCATTTTGTTTAAATATATTTGGAGGGGAGCGACGTTGGATATGTTGTTTTTCGGCGAGCCAGTAGATTTTGTTGGGACGGTTTTAATTGATTCGGCCTGATTACGTCTGCTGTCTTGCTTGACAGCTTAGGTGAATTCCATGTTCTGGGTTTTGTATAGATCGCGCAAATAAACTTTGTATTGGCCGATTTATGTAACATTTGAGGGTTGCTCCTGTCGTTTCGATATCAGTGACGAGGAAGATATAAAAACCTCTTCCAGTCCATAGTGTTAACCGAATCCCACTGATGTGAAGGGTCAAAGTCAGTATATATTGGCATTTCTGTTTCCTCCTTCAAAACTTTTTCCAAACGTACTGGTGCAACATTTAGCAGCACTGCAATTTCTAGATGGAGCGGTTTGACGGGTTTTATCTAATACGGATATCGTGTGCCTAATTTCTACTGCAATTCGTTCTTTCAACAGCTAATGAGATGCTCCTGCCAAACGAGTAGCTCCCAGAATTCTAATTTTTCTCCTTATTTTTATCTTTTATTTATTTTGATCTCTCCCCCTGGGGTTGAAGACGAATTTTAAGCTAACAAACTGTTTCCTTTTTATTACCATACCGGAGTAATGATACAAATATGAACTGAAAATATTTTCTTGTTTGACTGTGCTTATTTTTCTCATTTAAAATTAAATTGAGTTTGAAGCTAGAGGTGTCAGAAAAATTACCGCAGGGATAACTTCACACCAGTTCTTCGATTGTATTTGCGAATTTGTAAAACTTTCTGTACTGGAGAGTCTTCTTTTAAGCATTTCTGATTCGTTTCTATGTTTCAGAATCAATTTGCATGCATTGATGATTTGAGCTGACCTATCAGTTTGACTTGGCTACTATCATACGTAACGTATTATATATCTATTATTCATGTTTGATTTGTCTTTCTTCTTTGTCAAAGTCGTTTTTTGACATACTGGTAGTTCAATGCTTTTATGATCTTGCTTCAGGTATACAATTCTTTTTCAGTTATTTTCTCTTCCTATTTCACCATAAGAAATTATTGCCTAACATTAATTGGTTTAATCTTTATTTTTATTCTCTCTGCATGTTCTGTCTCCTCATAAACGTTTTCTAGATAATGTAATATTGATTCTTGATTTGCTAAATCTTTGTTGTATATACGTAATAAAAAACATTAACACATGAAATATGCTATAAATTAATTATTTAAAGATTTTCTTAGGACAATTTTTTCGAGGATTTTAGACTTATCCACTCTATTTGGTGATGGTACCATTGAAGTAATAACCTAGAGTAAATTTAGAACAATATGCCTTGCCTTTCTATCAGGAGATATTGGCTTACATTTCTTAACTGCACTACATTTTTCTTTGTGTAGGCTTTTGGTAAAGTTGTTCGAAGCTGGGCTTCAAAAAAGTTTATGACAGGAATGTAAGAATCTTTTTTTTTTTTTTCATTTTTAAATGTATTATTGTTACTGTCTTTGTGGTTGTTTCAAAGATTGAGGATATTTATGGGTAGCCATTCCAGTGTCTTCTTTAATTGGTTACAAATATAATTTCTGAGTAAACTTATTGCATTAATAAGTTTTGGAACTTTGAACTGCCTTAGTTGCACTCTGAGAGAATGGGATTCTGTTACTGTTTTGTATTTTTCAGGTTATTTGAATTTATTTTGATTTGTTAAATGATGCAGTTGTTGGCAGAGGCATAAATATTGGGCGCTGAGCTCCTTGAGAGTATGCCTGAGCATCAGTGAAACATAGACAGTGTACAATAGGATGAATGTTAGCCTTCGTAGATTACTCTACTCACTATTTAGGAGGGTGGAGCATTTGCCCTCATCTTGAATTTTTTTGCTCGGGTATCTTTGTTACTTCTACTGTTTCAGGCCACTGATATTATGTGCGATTCTTTGCTATATGAACCATCCCAAAGGCTCTAAATTTCACCCTCTTTTCTTTTTTCAATTTAACTGCGACGAACTTTCACATATTTTTTGCAAATGATGGAAGTTATGGGAAGCCAAGGCTGGAATTATTGGATTATAGAGACTGTAACAGACATCTTGACAACTAAAAGGTGTAGGATAACCAAAATCAATTCTATAAAGTTAATGCCAGTGTGGCGACAACTAATTTTGATATTGGATCCTTGTGGGATCTGGTCTAATATATAAGTTTGGCCATTCAGCATTAAACACAAACTTGAAAACTGCAGCTCACTGTGGTTAGAAACTTTGATATATAATTTAAAGTGGAGAATGGTACAGCCTTACAAGTCCTCTTTTTGAAAATTTCTCATTTGCTTGCTTAGTTTATTTTTCAATGCACTTGATCAAGCTTCATGTTCAAGTTGTTCGTAAGAATAAAACCTGAATAAACATGAAGCTGTTCGCTAATTTCCACTTTAGATATTCTCTTTATTTTCAATTTTGATTTATTTAGAATATGATAAAAGAACAGGGTTGAGGCATCTCTCACTTGGTAATTTAAACTATTTCGAACCCTGACTTTACTGCATTTCATAACAATGATTGGGATGGGGGGACTTTCAATTTCTTCTGCACGTACAATATTTTTGATGAAGTTGTTCTTTAATGTTAATCTTTTTAGACATAAAAATAAGTTTTAAGGAATAAGTTATCAAGAAATATTTCATGTTAAATAAAGAAGATTTATAATGTATATCAAATAAACTCAACCATATTTATTTCCATAAAAATGGTCACCATATTGACTTGGTATGTTGTTTCTGTACATATTATACATTGGAGTCAAAGTATTGTTAAAAACATTGTAGTGACTGATGAAGTAGCTCATCTGGCAATACTCTGTTTACTGAATGAAACAGCACACCAGCTTTACGGCTCCGGGATGAACACTGGATTACATAAAATTATTAGCTCCTAGGGATTTTTTTTGTGTGTGTGTGTGTGTGTGTGTGTGTGTGTGTGCATGAAGCAAAGCTCTAATTGTCCAAACATAATGTTGGTTTGTGTTTGAGACCTCTCAAGACACTTTTGACCATTGAACTGCTTGTTCTGTTCATTAATGAAGGACTATGTCAACTATTTGTTTCTGAAACCTCTGAGACATTCATGATATCCAAGTTAACTGTGGAATGTCAAGCACCGGACTCGAAGTAATTTCTTGCTCTTGGATTTGACCATGCATGTCCATGTCACGTTGAAGTGTTTCTACCAATTCCAAATTTACCTTTCAGCTGGTCTTTGTATTTTTCTGTTACGTAAATATTAGCCAGTCTGAAAAAAACAGTAGTTCAAGCAGATTCCATGTATGTCTTTTGTGTGATTGCTTTATTAGTGTGTGCCAGATGCTTCTTGTCCTTTTCCTTTATTTTATTTGTGTTTGTATGTACTCGTAATTGATGATGGGATTGTTCAAGTGATGCATGATTACATTGTTCTTTATGATTGTCTTTTTTATTGTTTGTAATATTTTTCATTTTTTCTTGTTGTTGCAGTGTTATTCTATTTCCTATAGCAATCACCTTCTATGTCACCTGGTGGTTTATACATTTTGTAGATGGATTCTTCTCCCCTATATACGAACAACTTGGGATTAACATCTTTGGTAATAATCTCTCTCATTACCATATTTGTGCACAGCCATGTGGTTACTTTTCATTGTTCTTTTATCTCATCTTATGTGTACAATGTATAATAAAAGATGGCATGAGATTTGTCTTTTGCATGAAGTAAAAGTTGGCATTTCTTAGTTCCTGAATCTTTTCATTTATGCTTTTCTATTGATGGATGTATGGACTATTGTGTACTTTGGGTTGCTGCCAGATATTGTGTCTGCTGCAATATATTATACCAGTTGCAAGATATATATAGTGTCTGCTGCAAGAATTATGCCAGTTGCAAGATATTTATTTGCTGCAAATGTGATTTTAACCCCCAGTGATGGTTCTAGAATGTTAAAATTATTAAGAAAATGTGTCTTTCACACAGTAAGTATTGTCTAATTTGTAAAATCTTGACAGTAGATTGACCACCCAAGATATAGTTGATAATAATGGTGAGTATTCATAACTATTCCTGCCAATCTTTATGCTTGTAAGTTGCTCTATCAATAAGTATCAGCCTTTCACCTTTCTAATACACTTGTAATATTTGGTGTCTTATACCCTAGAGAACTCTGGGTTTAGTGTTTATAATTTAAAAGGATTATGAATTTCTGAATGCATTTATTGAGCATGAATATTTGCGTGCTTCTGATAGAAAATATACTCACTCTCTCTCTCTCTCATGTTTTTTTTTTCATTTAGCAATTAGTATTTTATACTATTTTAATCTTCGTCCTTTTTTAATTATGACAGTTGCTGTAACCTCAAAAAAATCATGACACCTGCTACCATTGTATTGTAGGCTTGCTTGTTCTATTAGATAGGAAGACAATCCATGCAATATTTTTCCTGGGTTTAATTGACTTTTACCTCTTTCGATAGGGCTTGGTTTCATAACTTCAGTAACATTCATCTTCCTGGTGGGGGTGTTCATGTCATCTTGGCTTGGTGCTTCTATTCTAAGCCTTGGAGAATGGTTCATAAAGCGTATGCCTTTTGTTCGTCATATTTATAATGCCTCCAAGCAAATAAGTTCAGCAATATCACCTGGTACCATTTATATTTTATTGTTTATGTATTTGGTTTCCTACAGATGTATGCAGTATGTATCTTGTTTGCATGGACACATATGCTTCACATCTTTCACTTGGATTACAGATCAGAATACTCATGCTTTTAAGGAAGTGGCGATCATAAGGCATCCACGTATTGGTGAATATGCATTTGGTTTTATCACATCAGTGGTTGTTCTTCAGGTATGAAATAAAGCAGAATTTTTTATGTATTCATTTTGTTTTGAACCATGATTGAGTCGCCTTTATGTCAGTTTTGGATGAGTCCATGGTATTCTAGTGTTTGAGATGGCAACTGGTTCTTTGTCCTATGAAGGTGGTTAATGTGGAATTTTAATCTGATTTTTCTCATTTTAGAACATGTAACTGTAGTGGATTTAGTCTGTCTATAGAAAGTTTTTTGTGCATGTAAACGTCACCCCCTTTGCTATGCCGTGCTTATGTTCCTGCTTAAACCCCTAAATGTGTAGTCTGGTAACAAGCTTGTATGGTTCAGGTTAAAAGCGATTCTCCTTTCTGTGGGATAGCATTTTAATTTGAGAGGACCCAGCGTCCTACCTGGCCCGGTCTTTTATGGACTGTGCTCTGTGTTTCAAACAGTTCTGAATAGGTCTACTCTGGGTGGTCAAATAGTAAAACTGCAATATTCCAAAAAAAAAAAGTAAAACTCCTGTTCAGAATGTTTATACATAATCAGTCTGATGATCCATCTGGAAAATTGTTGAACATGTCATGGTAGTGTCACAGTTGATAGTCAAAGGACATGTTGTTGTCAAATCTCTGTATTGTCATGCTCAGAAGCTTGGCTTTCAGTTCTGTGGGTTAATCAATATTTTTTATGAAATCTTGATGCATTGCTGTGGTATATTCTCCATACCCATGTGAAGTAATTCCAAATGCATGTACCACTCCAACAGTCAGTATATATGATATTTTACTCTTAATTCTTTCTGTGGGCTTCCATATTTTTAACCTATGTTAGTGTTTGGTGCATTTTATTATAGCTACTGTGAGTTTGCTACACTTGTTAGTGGAGAGACGTACTGATGTGCTGTACTTGGAAATGTGGTGATCCAGAATTATGCAGGGGAGGAGGAGCTCTGCTGTGTCTACGTCCCAACCAACCATCTATACATTGGGGATATATTTCTCATCAACTCGAGAGATGTCATTAGGCCAAACTTATCTGTCCGTGAAGGCATTGGTGAGTTACCTTGTTTCTAAATAAATTACCAGTAAGATGCACTGAGATTTAGACCCCCCATCTAGTGCACATAGAGATTTTGGGTGTGACTGGTTCAGGCGCTTAGCTATTTAGTTTTTATTCTTTACATTTCCCCAAAAGTTTACGCTAACATTTTTTGGAATTTGAAATAATCCAAACATCTGATTGCATTATCAATGCAGAAATTGTCGTCTCCGGGGGCATGTCCATGCCTCAGATCTTGTCAACTCTGGACCCTCAGTCAGTCCTAGAGAGAAATAGAGCTGTGAGAAGCTGAGGTGGGAATTCTTCCAGTAGTGCTTCATCTCTTTCTTGGGCAGTTGGAACGGCCCGCGTGGTTTTAATATCTGCAATGCTCTTCAGACAAAGTCCTCGAGTGCGGGATTCTGGCGGCATGTAACATTTCTCCGATTTTTTTTTCTTTTTTTTCTAAAGTAGTTTTAAGGTTTAGCTTAAGAGAAAGCATGAGAGTAGTTTTGGTCACATACGTCGCTATATGTGGTTTGGTTTTCTGTAAATTGTAGGGTGTCGTAATCAAACAGCAGGAGGTTGGTTAACTTGCAGTTTTATCTTTGGTTGGGTGAGCGTCTAAGAGTCGCGTATTCCAGAATGTAAACTCTCTCCAGATGCTCGAACCCTTTTCTACTCGAGCATATCACAAAATTGAAATACCACATTTGGAATCAGCGAATATCTTCCAGCGTTTTTATGCATCTCCTTTCTCCTAATCTTTCTTGCAGTTGTGTCTAAGTCGTGCATTACGAGATAAATCTTGTGTTTTCTTACTCAACGCCAGACAATGCAAGTCTGGCCTTGAATCTTTTGTCCTGTCACTTTGCGAGGAATTTATTGGGCAATTTGCCGAGCACGTAAAATGCAGTGGAAAGCTTGGTGGCCTATCACTTTCGTTCATGAATTGTCATGAGTTGGACAAAAATTAATAAGGCCATGGACCTTTGAGGCTCTCCGTCCTCGACAAACGTACGTCCATCCTTACCAAAATATCGAACAGCCTCCATTATTTAAATGTTCAAGTGCGTCTTCTTTGCGTTTCAGGGTTATTTAAAAAATGCAGGTTGGTGACTCTAATTTTATGGAAAGCATCTGTCTTATATCACCACATCGGAATTCATATTCGTGATAATTCTATGGAGAATTCATAATTTGCTAATGATTTCCTAATTTGCTAATGATTTCCTAATTTGCTAATGATTTCCTAATTTTGGTTTTAACAACATCCCAAACCTTAACCGATGTAATGAGCTCTCGAGTACGTAGAATTCCATAACATGTAAAATTATGGGGTTCAGTAACACATCTTCGTGCCTACCTATATGTATGGTATTAACTATTAACAAAGAGATGTAAGGCTAATAAACTCGTTTTAGAAATAAAGATGTCATTAATTATCATTGTGCTAGACTTTCATGTGTTTGGTCGCGGAGCAGAATCCGATCGAGTTTCCAGAACGCACCTGGACGTACAAGTTCCCTAGTTTTGTCAGAGACCGAATTACTGACAGTATAATCATAATTACCCAATAATTAGGTTGAGAATAACGGCAAACATCAGAGGGACACACTGCCGACAGTTACAACCCGAGCCTGTTTTCCGTACTGCTCGAACCACGCCAGGTTCGGATTCGAGGCTGCTCCGAGTCTGCCCTGACACGTGTATGTCCACTTCCCGGCCGTATTTAATCCTAGTGGTGGCTTTTCGCCTGCAGGAACCAGAGGTGAGAAGAGAAGCACACTCTCTTTCTCGCGGCCGCTTTCTCATGCAGAGACAGGACGGATGGCGGATGCATTTTTCTGACCACGGCATAATGTTTTTGGTGGATCTCTAAATCGTAAACAGAGTTCTTCGATCGCTTGGAAATTCTGCGTTTCTGGAGCGAGTTTTGTGGGGAATCTTGGGGAGGTATTGTTCAAGTGCTTGAGATTTCTGCAACCGGCTTTTCCGCATTCCTTTTTTTTTTTTCAGAGGTATTGATTTTTCTATCACGTGAATTTTGGTCTTCGGTTCGAATTTCGAGGGTTTGTGAACTTTTAAGTTGAGGGATAAACAATTCTTGTATTTTTCTGAGAGTCTTCATGATTTTCGACGAGATTATTTAATCTATCTGTTTTTATATGCTTATTCTTTTCCCGTACGGTGTTGCAGAGCTGAATATCTCAGTCTCTGAGAAATGCGAAATCTTTTAGTGGGAATTTCGAGAAGATGTTGACTGTTTTTTATTTTTTGATAGAAATGGGGGTCTTCGGAGTTCGGATTTTGATGCTCAAAAGGCAGTTTAGCTGATCTTTCGTAAGCATCAGTCCTCATAGCTTTTATACTTCGAAGAGTATTTTGTATTTTCCTGGTGTGGACTTGTGGAATGCGTTTCTCAGCTGTATGCCATTCTCTTTCCCAAAGAAGAGAGGGATTGTCTGGTAAGTTTTGAGTCGCGTTGTTTTTGTTGCCTGACTGCTCCGTTTTCAATTTTTGCTTCTCGATAAATCCATGTAGACCTTTGATGTTTTCTTTTTCCGGTTTTGGTCTTTTATTCGTTCTCTTCACCCCGGTATCGTTCATCTAAGTCTTTGAAGTTCTGGTTTGAGTGGAATCATTTCATCTATGTTTCGTTTTGTAATGCGATTTGCAATCGGTTGCGAAATCTGTGCATCTGTCCCTGTCTTAAAGTTTTGTGGTTCGACATTATGATTTATATGAATTAACAAAATTCCGGGGCCATTTCGAACTGACTTGCAGGTATTCAACGGTTCTGCATCACCTCTGACAATGTCCAAGTGACCGTAATGGTTTCGTTGCTTAAGCATTTCTGGTAGTTAGTACAGTGTTACATTTTTTGGTATTTCAAGGTAAAATTTTGCTGCCCATTCAAAATTGTCCATATCTGTTCTCAGAGCTAGAAGAATTTACAGGTAATGTCTGGTGTTTTACATTCCTCTGCAGACATTTGGTCCCTCTACTGGTTGTCTTTGATAGGAATCCAATATGATGCATGCAAAGTCTGATTCCGATGTCACCAGCTTAGCTCCTTCTTCACCATCAAGATCTCCAAAACGACCTGTTTATTATGTACAGAGCCCTTCTCGAGACTCACATGATGGGGACAAGTCCTCGTCAATGCAAGCGACTCCTGTTTACAATAGCCCGATGGAATCGCCTTCACATCCTTCCTTTGGGCGCCATTCGAGGGCTTCTTCAGCAAGCAGGTTCTCTGGGACCTTCAGGTCTTCATCAGGACGAAAAAATTACAGAAAGAGAAATGATAAAGGTTGGCCTGAGTGTACCGTAATTGAAGAAGAGGGTTCCTATGATGATCTTGACGGAGACAAAGAATTTTCTAGACGTTGTCAGATATTTCTTGCTCTATTGGGTTTTGTTCTCCTCTTTACCGTCTTTTGCCTAATTATCTGGGGTGCCAGTCGGCCATACAAAGCAGAGGTTGTGGTTAAGGTAGGTTGATTTTATTGTTTGTACTGAAATTTTTATCTTCTTCTTTTCTTCTTTTACCGTGTTCTTTTTGTCATGTGCAGATGGTCCTCATTCTGCATATTGACTTCCATGCTAGAGAAAGGTTGCTCATAAAGTATTGGTTACTAGTACAGCTGAATTTTGACAGTATCAGTGAAATATGTTAGATTAGTGAGGCAAAGTCCTAGTTAGGCTCCTAGGAACGCACAGCTGAACTTAGTCATTACACATTCGTTTTGTTTCTTTAAGTTACTAAGATGCAGAGTATATAAGAATGGATGAATTGAGATAAAATTGCTTGCATGTATAACTTAATCAAGCTTTACTGGTATTTCTTTAGTCAGTTACGATGCATAGAAATCTCAAATGAGCTTCATTTTCCCACCCAAAATATTAGCATTTATTAGAAAGATTGACAAAAATCTTCATCTTTATATCCTCTGTTATACAAATTATAAAATGAGTTTGAAGCCTCCAGTCCTGATCAGTCTAAACTGATGTTTCTCCAAATATGGGCCTGAGTTTCAAAGCTATATTTTACTCCTTTACCTCTTATAAAGATCCTTCTTCATTTGTGATTTTACCAACACAGATGCCAACCTTCTGCTTTTGTTGGAGAGAGGGGGGAGTAACCTCCTTTCTGGTTTTGTCTGCCTTTTCTGTCTTTTAAACACTCTCTTCTGTCATAAAATATGTATGTGTTGGTACTGACCCTGTTCTGGTGGTCGCAGAGTTTGGCTTTAAGCAATTTTTATTTTCAAGAGGGATCAGATAATACAGGTGTTCCAACTAAGATGGTGACTATGAACTGCTCATTGAAACTAAGTGTATACAATCCTGCAACACTGTTTGGCATTCATGTCACCTCCACATTAATCCATTTCGTCTATGCAGAGATCCCGGTTGCCACAGGCCAGGTGACTATCCCCTTGCATCTTTTTCTTCAACCAAATTCTATCCAGGAGTCAAGAGTTAGAAATAGACTCAGTGAGCTCTTTAAAGTCGTTGGAATTGATTGTGAAAAAAAATATAAAAATAAGAACAATAACGTTTGAAGAAGCTTTATGAAGTTTTATTGTGAAGCATCTTCATTTTGATTGCAGCTGAAGAAGCACTACCAGCCAAGGAAAAGCCACAGAACTTACACGGTCATCCTCGAGGGAACCAAAGTACCCCTCTATGGAGCGGGGGCAAGTCTTGCTTCAAGTGGAACCGGAGGCAAGGTTCCATTGAAGTTAGAGTTCACAGTTCGATCACGGGGGAATGTGGTAGGGAAACTGGTGAGAGTAAAACATTATAGGCACGTCCTTTGCCGACTCTCCTTAAACTCGACGAACACGAAGCCCTTGAAGGTCGGTCGAGACACCTGTACCTACGAGTAAACTCTCCACTTCCGCACCGGTAAACAAACGCTTTGTGTATACGTTTCTTTAATGTTTGGGTATGTGCTTTTAGCTGTGATTGTGAGCTTCCATTGCTTAATATGTGGATAATCTGGCTCGTTCTTGTACGCGGATCATACTGAAATCCGATAGCATACGAAGCTGCAGCTGCATCGAGGACATGTCTGGTCCCGCCACATGCCTTGTGTTACAGTTCTGTATTTGAGGTGAATATTAATTAAAGTAATTGTTATAAGTTTCATGTAACAGCGACACTCTTTGAAGTTTATTTACGGTGGGGATGGCGGGCATGGCGGGCATTTTATAAGAATATTACAGAACTAAAAATATCATTTATCTTACAATATTAAAATGCAAAATTTAAAACACAATAAATAAATTAGCGTAATATCTTCAGCTAAATATGCAAATATCACAACGTGAAGTTTTTCGAGTGGGGCAGCCAAACAGCCCTTCACGCTATTCGGAAGAAAATGTCGTACTTGCTGTAATTGGCTTGATTTATTATGTACATAAACATTTTTGATAAAGGAGAATAAAAACAGAACTCTCCAGGGATTTGCAACAACCCTACAAGTATACAACTTCACTAATACTCGAAGTCAACGTGGTAGTCGGCACAGGAATGCAAAAAAATTACTAACCCGATTGAATTAATGCATCAATCTCTTGTGTAGGCTAATGTATCTGTCAAGGTCATTGGTTGGGTTCAGGGATTTGCAAGGTACCCGGTTGAGCAGATGCGGTGTCGCCATCTCCTCCTCCACTGTCTTTGGTTTCCACTTGCAAGGTATGGATGGCGTTCCCGATTTGGTTGCTTCTGGAAAATTAATTTTGTGGTGGGGGTGGCGGGCGGCATCTACGATTCTTGAATAAATAGGAAGTGAATGCAAGGGAAGAAACACTTAGAAAGGATTTCATTTTAACTTTTATTTGTGATCATAGCGTCTCCATTTTAGGAGGCCTTCAGTGATTAAAATTGTAATATTATCTGGATAAAGATGGTTCTCTTAAAGTGCCATGAATTTAAAGCTACCCAATTTGGGTGACTAACGTAGTTACTGTCATGACTTTTTCAGTGAATTTGGTTGCTGTAAAATTAAATTAGTCACAAGTTCGATATATACTACTAGCCCAGCTTAATTATTTGAATTCACTAATGAATATTGAAATATTTTCTGCAGGTGATATTGGACAAGCACTTATCAATATTGGCTAAGAGGCATATGGAGACCCGCTTTGTCAAAATTCATGCAAAGTCCTTTTCTGGCAGAGAGGCTCAAGAGAGTTGTGCTTCCCTTGCCCTTATCAAGAAAACTAAAGTGGAAGATTATGTGGTCTTATGCCTAAGAAACATAAAGCTTCATTAATTCCTTAATGCTTCCCTTCTGTAAAAAATGGGTAGACATGGCAATCTTGATTATCTTTGAACTAAATGTCAGGTCGGATTTGATCAACTAGGTGGAACTGACGAGTACTCTACTGAGAACTCGAAGAGAGGCTTGCAAAGCTGTAAGTTATCATTTTTGAAGGTGATTCATCAGGACACCATGTGAAGCCCAAAAGAAGTGTCCAGCAAAAAGAAAGCACCAATTCATGAGATTCAGAGTAGTGATACGTTCTCTGGTCCAGAATGATTACAAATGCTTCTGCGCTTCTATCAAATGACCCTTGAATTCGACGTATTGCTCTGATCACCTTTGGTGCCCTGCTCAACTTATCAATTTATCTAGCTATTTTGAAGCTCCATCAACAAAAAGTAGTTCTCATATCATGTAATGTTATATATTTTAAAGGATCAATACAGTCAAGTTCCACTTTACTGTTGTGGTTAAACTAGTTTTGCCCATTTGGCATTTCAAAAAAAACTTTGTCCATTTTTCATCTACTCAATGAAATTTTGGTTATTTCTAACAAAAACCAAACCCGTAGTTTGATTTGGCTTGTATTCCTGTTTTTTTTTTTTGCTTCTTTTAATACAGATACATGTGCAAAAAATTTCGTAGTAAGTTTTAAGATGTTGAGAATTACTTTTATATATGTTTCTCTCAATTGGAATTTTTCTTTTGGCTCTCTTCCGGGCTTCGTTGCTTCATTTTTTGTTTTGGTTAAGTATTCACGATTCTGCTTTTCGCTTTTAATTAGCTTGAGCTGAGCGTCTGAAAAATTATCCGTTTGCAAAACGATGGATGAGGTTCCTGTGCTGGTCGCTTGGTATTTAATCTTTTGAGTTATTATAGGAGTAAAGGACGAGTAACTTGTTAAAATGCCTCATCCCTCCTATAACGAACTACAGAAGGTTGCAAAGTTGGATGTATATTTGACCCTCGGTGATGTAACCCGTAAGATTTGGTGAGAATGTGTAATGTCTGATCCCGAGTATCATTGGTTTAGCACATGGAGAAATTCCATAGCATAAATTTGCAATCAAATAATAAAATGTAGAAATTACCATCATTAGGCATGGTTAAATAGGAATTTGGGTGATAGAACCTTTTCGTCCTTCAATACGTCCAACACGTTTATAGATTTTAGTCAGATCAGTGTACATATACCCTGGATAACCACGTCTGTCAAACACTTCTTCTCGGGAGGCAGATACCTTTGAGCCGCACAACCAAGGATCTCATAGGATTTCCAAATTCTATCATACGTCTATCTTGCATCACTAGAAGCAAAAAAGACATGTTAAGCATATGATTAACCACCACGAAGAGGGAAAAAATTTAGCTTTCTTTGGTAACCAAGCAAGTGTAGAACAGAGGGCAACTCTCTAAGAGGTTATACTAATGACGAGCTCACATCCCAATGATGAAATCGTATTTGATGATTGAATATATACTATTTTCAAACAAGGATCTAAACCACAATAACACACATATAAAAAAATTGTAACATAAACATGCTACAAAAAGATAAACAAGATAGATTTGATTACGTGGAGAAGAAGTCTGAGAAAATTCCATCAAATAAAAAACTTAAAAGAGGTTCCAAAAACATTAGAGTTCCATTTGCATGGTATACAACAACTCATTAAACACTCAACCCAAAACCCCAAACCCCAAACCATAATCCCAAAAGTCTAAAACCCTAAACACTTTTTCTAATTTTGCATCACAAAGAGTGCGAATTACCGAATGACCAACAAGGCCAAAGATTGACATAGGTTTGCAAAAGGACTAGAATATCTGCATGATAATTGTGAGTTGCCCTCTCTCTTTTCTCTTTATTTTAATTCTCTCTTTGCCTTCTCTTTGTTTCCAAATTTGTAAATTGGTGAGATATCCTGCCCTAATTGTTAAGACGGTGAACACTTAGTTTCTAAAGGTAAAACGTTTCATTTTATGTCCAGGGAATGAAAAAATGATTCGCGGGGACATTAAGGCAGCAAATATTGTGCTAAACAACAGCTTTGAAGTAAAGGCACAAATTTTCATCCCTACTCGACTTTATAAATGCTTATAATGTATTCCACAGTTTGTTAAAAAAAACTTTGAATTTTCAAGCAGATTTCAAATTTTGGGGTAGCAAAATATTCAGCACATGTGAAAGTCTATTTTTCTGTTTGCGTGAAGGGAAGGCCTGGGTGAGTTTCCAATCTCAGGATGAAACGGTATCAATCTCGTTTGAGTAACATTATTTAGTTTATAAAGTTCGTCAAGTTTTATATTCTCTCACTATTTAAATTGGCAATCACGAATGTCTCGTTATTTGGGCCCGTATTCACACTAGAAGTTTTTGGTTGTCTAAAAGATTTTTTTACCTATTTTATGAGGATAATTTATTTTCCTCATAATTAAGAAGGACAATTATGATTCCATTCACATTTTACGGTTCTAACAAACTTGCCGCTCTCAAATACCTGGATCTAGAATATTTAACGACTGGCCGTTACTCGGAGAAGTCTGATGTCTACCCATACGACATGGTATGTCAGAATTTATTACTAGCCGCAGAGCATGTAATTACACTATTCACGAGAGAAGAATGTAGTAGTCTCACGCTTTAAAAATTCCATTAATATATTTTAATATGGGCATAAAACACTTATGCAGTTTGGCTTTCCTAGGCATCACCCCCGCAGCACTCCTCCTCATAACCCCACGCATCACCTCTCTGCATTACCCTCTGCATCACCCCCCGCATCACCTCTTCGCATCACCTCTTCGCATTACCCCCCTTTACGGCCCGTATCACCCCACACACTCATCACCTCCCCGTCCCGTATTTGATATATTTGAGTTTGAAAGACTCAATTTTTTTGGTTCCGATGCCTTGCCCTGGGCATATGTGACACTCCAATTTGTCCAAAGTTGCAGAACAAATACAGTACTAATGAGGTGGCAAAAATTGTACTTTGTGCATCTTTAGTTGTCCACAATTTAGAACGTCTATGTCCTCGAATGATTCAGGTAAATAACTAGCACAAGAAGAAACATTTTTTGTTTGTTGGCATCCAATCAAGTTTTCAGACTACCTAAAATCGTTTTTTTTTTTATTGCTGCATTGTCAGTTCAGACTGAGGAGTAATAACAACATAAGTCCCGCTCACTTCTTCATGCGAACGTCTATTCGAGGATTCAGGTCAACAGCACGAGCCAATAAGATATCAGGGGATAGTGTCTCTCTCTCTCTGATCTTCTCTCTATCTTACATGTTTTCTGTCTTCACGCATTTACCTCATTCTAAGAAACACTTCTGTTTTACTTTCTTGTGTTTTCAGTCAGTAAAGGAATAGATTTTTCAAAAAGGACATACGCCTATGACGACTTACAAATGGAGACAGATGGGTTCTCATCTGCCCATAAACTAGGCGAAGGGGCCTTCGGATATTTTCATGGAGGCAAGCTAGCGAATGGGACACCTATAGCAGTTAAAACCCTCAAAGCCAGAACAAGAGAAGCAGTAAAGGACTTCCGGGACGAGGCTTTGATTAGTAGCCGTCTATGTCACCAGAATATTATCAATTACCTAGGTCACTACTTTGCCGGAAGAAAAAATTTGCCGGTATATGAATTTGTACCGAACAAGACATTGGAATTCCATTTGCACGGTACACAACAACTAATTCCCTAAACCCCACACCCTAATCCCGAAAGCCTAAAAACCCTAAAACCTTTATGCCAATTTTACAGGACAAAGAGAGCCAATAATGGAATGGCAGACAAGGCAAAAGATCGCAATTGGATGTGCAAAAGGACACGAGTATGATAATTGTGAGTTGCCCTCCCTTTTCATTTTGTTTTAATTCTGTATGTCCTCTATTTGTTTCCAAATTGCAAGTGGATGAAATGACTTATTTTCCTGAAATCTTTTTGTTTGTTATTAATAATTTGTGTAAATTAAATGTACAACTTTCTTAGAACTAGAATCATTAATCTTTTCGTACGGAGGATGCTTGGACAGAACTTTAGGCGTAGCTGTAAATGAATTCTTAACAATTTTTTCGACAGCTGTCTTTGTTTAATTTCTTTTTGACCCTAGTGTAGTGAAGGGTTTAAACATTTTCAATCATGTTACAGAACTGGATTTTATCTGAATTTACAAATTTTGCTGCGCGTTAACTGTTTCCAACGCAAAGGGAAAGCACGCGGATAAATGCAATTCCGTATAGGTTTGGACACCTTTTACAAGTCTTTCTAAAACTAACCTTTTCAAACGATTTAATAATGCGAATAAGTTGATTAATTGAAAAGTGAAAAAGTTCTTAACTGCAAAAAATGCTACAGGAAAAATCACTTAGACCCGTTATAACTTTTCCTAAGATTATCGATTATGTACATCAAAAGTAAGTTTCATCAAAACGAAGATCGCTTTCAACTACAAAATAACGTCTTGGTAAGAAAACCCACTCTCAAAGGAGGTGATTGGACAAAAGCGAAGAAGATTATTTCATACGACACTTCCAGGGATAGAAAAAATTGAAACAAAAGAGGAGGTTAGACGAATAAACTCAATGTTCGCGTGGGTCATCAGATAGGAGCGAAAGACATAAGATATTAATCACAATCTCAATAGAGATAGTCATTTGAACTATGCACTAATCGTCATATGCCCACACGAACAGAAAGTCTCAAACAACTCAATAAAACCTGAGTATTATTGTAATCAATGGATTTCTCATACACTCGAAATACTAGACCTCATCATCGACTTTAACTATTACAATTCGAGGCGATCAAAATCAACAATCAAAGAAATAGAAGGTTCTGTAAAAACGAAAAATCAGAAAACAAGCTCAAAAAATTCTGCTAAGAAGATATTTTCAAAAAAGAAGGCCTCATTGAGAAGATTAGAATGTCTACACCAACAGATTCAGACATATGCTTGTCAAATAATGAATTTAATCATCGGCCTTCACTAATTAACATACAGAACCACATATTGAGGACAAGGAAGCAAAATACAAAAAAAAAACCACAGAAAACTTGAATGTTTCAATGTATCGGACTCGGAATATGGGTGGTGATATATCAGGATGGTCGGCAAGGCTGGTAGCCATTACGACGAACGAGACCTTTCACTGAAATCGTCATTGCCCGATCACTTAAACCCGTCCACAACTAAACAAAACCCAAAACAAACGCTAAAAATTCAAAAATAACAGAAGACTGAATGATAAGAATAGATCTGATTGCCACGAATCCCGTAGGTACTCAACAACGAGGCACTCTACAGCCTGAGAAACGAGAAGAGGGAGGCAGACCAAAGAGCAGAATGACCCGAGACTATTTGGGCGCGATTATTTATAGGAGAAGCCAGAAACTAGGGTTTCGTTTTCCGGAGGCGCGCGCCTCGCCGAAGTTTTAACCGGTTGGGTTTCTACTTCGTATTGAGCCAGCGGGTTGGATCCGCTTAAATCTGTTTCTTAAACCGGCTGGCCTGAACCTCATCAACATACGTACCATATTCTCCACCTAGTTACTCTAAAAAAAAAGATACATGTATAATAACTATATAGAGAAAATGGATTAAGTTGTAACCTATAAGATTTTAAATTTAGTCAAGGTCTTTTTAACCTTTGATAAAGTATCAAAATCTGTACAATGATGTAATGTATGAAGCTTTGAAGAAGGGTTAAATTGCATTAATATCATTCTTGATAAATGACGGTGTATTATTAAGTATATTAAAAAATTAAATAATAAAACATCTTATAAGGTTCCGTTCAAATGCATTTGATCATTAAATTTATAATAGAGAATTTAATACCAGAGAAATTTTGTGTGTTTAGATAATATCCATTTGAATTATAAGAATTACAAAAGGTACGCTTTGGTGGTGGTCTTTGTAAAGTTTCATTGAGTCTTATTGCTCTAATGTGTCTTCCTGAACTTGAAATTGAATCGATATTTGAGGTGTGATTACATATAAGGAAAGATCTACAGGACGTCTCTGTTACGCGGCCGACCAGCTCAGTCGTGGGAGGAGCAAACCGATTATTTATTATTTCCTACTTCTGAACAAAGTCATTTGATCTTCTCGCTGTCTTTTTTTTTTTTTTTCTCGTCCTAGCTCAAAGCCTCGAAGTTCTAATTTCCCACTGGGTCAGACTTCAGCTGAGTCATTTGGCTCTTCGGACAGCACATTTTTCGTTTCAGTAGTAAATATTTCGTAGTGAAACCCACTCTTCAGTTTGCTGTCGAGGATCGGAGGGTTCTGGGTTTCTTGTTTCTACGAATAATTGGATAGAAGATCACCCACACGAAGCAGATCCGAATTCTGTACTTAGACGTTCCACTGAAAAAGCTTTGCGTTTCATGTACGGGAGTTCAGTTTGTATTTTACACACTTAGGGGATTATAAATCTGTTCGCTTCTTCGATGTTTCTACTTGGGTGCTTCTCTTTCCTCTGCATTTCGATCTCAAAGCTATCCTAGTATTTACTCGATGCTTTCTGCATGAAATTACGCTGAACCCTTTCGTAATTATTACAATGGTTGCGAGAAGTTTCTCTTCAAAACTACTCATCGTCACTCTCGTCTTCTCACTTTTGTTATGTTTCTACATCTCAATCGTGTCCTCTGAAATACGCAACGAAGATGATTTGGAAGGTCTCGACGAACTGTTGGCAGTCGACGAAGAAGAGGAAAAAATTCCCGAGGACGGGGAGAAATTATCTGAGGCAGATCTCCTGACGAAGGCTCAAAGAATTGTTCTTCAGCTCACTAATGAAAATGCCAAAAAGGTGATCGACGGGAATGAATTTGTTCTTCTCCTGGGTTATGCACCTTGGTGCCATAGAAGTGCGGAGCTAATGCCTCAGTTCGCGGAAGCTGCAGTGGTCTTGAAGGAGATGGGGAGTCCTATCTTACTGGCGAAACTTGACGCTGAGCGCCACAACAAGGCGGCTTCACTTTTAGGAATCAAAGGGTTTCCCACTTTGATACTTTACATTAATGGGAGCGCTCTGCCTTATACTGGTGGATTGACTGGGTATGCATAATATTTTTCTCTCTTTGCAGTTTAATTGGGTATGTGAATTTTTTTTGTTTTTCATGGCGGCTTATCTGCTGGTCCATTATTCAGAGAGTTGTGTAAAAACTAAAACAAAAGTCCATTTTCAGTGTATTCAAGTTAAGGCATTTGTTCACTTTGTCTGTTTACAAAATATATTGATGTCAGTGGGGCAGAATACTTTAGTTGCAACAGACACATATCATCTATTGTATTTAGACATGCAATGGTTCTCTCTTTCTGTAGTCCGTAAAGTTTCTCAGATTTGCTCTTATAAACTGCATACTTGCTCAATTAGTGGCAATATCTCTGGTTTATGCTGGTGTACTTGGGAATCAATGCAATCTCTCTAGACAATCTCACAGTTCAAATACAGTCAGGAACTGATCTCTGACATGCTGTGGCCTTTCTATCTCTATTGTTCTTTTCTTTTTAAATCGTGGTTTTGATATTTTCTTCAGGGAGGAAATAGTAATTTGGGCAAGGAAAAAATCTGGGAACTCTGTTATCAGATTAACCTCTACAACTGCAGCTGAAGAGGTTTTTAAAAAGTATCCAGCATTAGTACTTGGCCTGTTCAAGACTTTTGAGGTATTTGAAATTGTCAATATGCAACTGTTTATATATAATGAGTGAGGTTGGGTAATATTTATTTCTATTCTTCTTCAACTTTTTCTTTGATTTTCTTATTATTTTTAAGGAAAAAGCTACATAAGTTCAGAATCTATAGTATTAGCACTTTTCTGTAAAGACACAATGACATCTAACTAGGATTTCCATGTAGCGTGCTGTGTCACCTTTGTAAAATGCCAACCATCTCTGAATTTGTGCATGGAACTTTGGAGTTTTTCCATACCATTAGCCTGAAAATTCGTCCATATTTAATGGATTATGCAAAATGAGCAGGGTTGTTAGCATCTGGTATGTACGATTTATCTCTTAGTGGTGGATCTAATTAGTAAATGTTACCTATTCTATAGCTGTGATAGCACTTGATCATATGGTTAGTCCTCCCAAGGATTGCCAACTTGACATGAGCCATTGTTTTAATTTTTTAGCTATTATTAGATGATTCTGATTCTTGATGTTTTATTTAGCCTTTATAAGAAGCATAGGATTAAGTCTTTGTTGGGCATGCACCATTTTCTCTTTTATGTGTCCCTGGACAACTTGCTTGGACCTTGCATCATTTTTTATGTGTTTTAGACAAATGAACCGGATCTATGTCTTCTTCTTTTTAAAGATGTCTCAAATGGATATAATTTTCGTTATCCTAAACATTTTTGTTTGTAGAATGTACGGATGGAGTAGGACTGCTGTCTGCTATAATGACTGACACAGTTGATGTTGAAATTTTTTGTTGACAAGATGGCTATTTTTTATTTAGCAAAAACTTGATTTAGGTTATTTGCTACAGCGGGTATGAGAGTACAGGTTAAGATTTAGTGGTGATATTCTGGCTTCTTTCCCTTGTAGGGATCCAGTTATGACGAATTTGTGAAAGCAGCAACTGCTGATAATGAAATACAGTTTGTTGTTACTAGCAGTCCCGAGGCTGCTGCAGTTATTTTCCCTAATCTAAAAGCGAAGAATAATTTCATTGGTCTTGTAAAAAAAGAGCCTGAGCAGTATGTGGTCTATGGTATGACATTTTTTCATTAACTTCATGGGGTTCATGATTCTATACTTAGGTCAAATAACTTGAAGTGCATTACTTATTTTTTGTTGTTACTTTTGGATTCTTAAATTCTTCAGATAATACTTTTGAAGAGAGCAAAATTCTAGAGTTTGTGGAGTACAACAAGTTCCCATTACTGACTACACTTACCGAGCTTAATGCCCTAAGAGTCTACTCTAGCCCCATAAAGCTCCAGGTACTCCTATTACTTCATTTATACCATCTTCTCTTACTTTGGATAATGAGCCACAGGTCTCAACTGTGCCAGATCTACTTCCAACTGATCCAGCTAAACTTTTCCTCTAATGTGCATATTATCTTTTTCAGGTACTTGTTTTTGCAGAAGCCGATGACCTAAAAGACCTGCTTGTGCCTCTTCAAGATGTTGCTCGAAAATTTAAATCGAAGGTATTGAATTCAGTTGGGCCCTGTGGCAGCAGAAAAGATCTCTAGACTACTGCTTATGAGATATAGTTGGCTTCTGTCTCGTTTATTTGGTTGACGATGATTCAAGTGATTTGTTTTAATTTGGTGCAGATAATGTTTGTACATGTTGATTTGAAGGACGATAACCTTGCAAAACCCTTTTTGACTTTGTATGGGCTTGAACCAGAAGATCCTCTTGTGACTGCATTTGATAATGCTAATGGCTCTAAGTATTTGTTGGAGTCAGATCCTACACCAAGCAATCTGGAAGTAACTTCTTTTCTCTTTTGTGGTCTCATTTTTAAATATAATACTTACCACTACGGTTCTCAATGTCACTTGCATATTGGGTCTTGTAGGAGTTTTGCTCAAAGCTGCTGGTGGGTGCTCTACCTCCTTATTACAAATCAGATCCTATACCGGATACTGTACGTACTACTCACATTTAAAATTTCGGGCTCTTCCAGATCGAGATTTTGAGAATTATTTTGGTCATGAGACATTGCATTTTCTTATGCCTTTAACAGCCATTTTAAGCTATGAGGACATTGCATCAACGAAGTAGTATATACTATTTCATTTGAAACATATCCAGGAATTGTCCGAGTTCTCCAATATGGTGGATGCATGTTTGTTTTAAAAAGTAAACCACCTGTCTTTTTGTCCATGCATTTTGTAATTAAAAGTTTCCAAATTCTGGAGTAATAAGTGAAAAGTTTGAAGACTGATGCTGAAAATTGGAATCTTTCTCTTGTTACTTGTGACATTCTTTTACATCTGCTTGACATGACAGAAAGGAATCGTGAAGGCTGTTGTTGGCAGAACATTTGACGCACTTGTTCTGAACAATTCTGAGGATGTTCTTGTAGAGGTTTGCATGTTATGAGAAAACTTTTCTTGCTTTTCATTGTTATGAACTTTTAAGTGACAACCGGCAATATTCTGTTTTGTAAATTACAAAAAAGGAACCTCTTGCTTTGTTTGCTGACGATAATATCTGATTTCATTTTATCTGAATTGCTTGGAAATGCAAGGTGTACACACCCTGGTGCATCACCTGTGATGCCACAACCAAACAGATAGAGAAACTGGCAAAACACTTCAAAGGTTTAGATACTCTTACTTTTGCCAGAATAGATGCTTCTTCAAATGAACATCCCAAACTGGAGGTACATGATTTTGACTTGGAAATTGATGACCTTGCTGAAAGTGTTTCAAATGACATATCTCAAAAGCCTACTGTATCATCCCGAACTAACTAAATACTTCCTGTAGAAACAAGCAAAAGTTGCTTTTATAAAATATTTAAGCAATAAATTTTTTATACTAAATACCATCTTGATCCTTGCCTTTTTTGGTATCAGGAAACTGATGATTCAGTTTGATAGTCTCACTGGCCTCAACTTGGAGGTCCATGGCCGAAAAAGTGGAAGATAGTAGCTTCTTGATTGATGCATTTGGTTCCAAAATTTTCAACGTCTTTCCTCCTCCATTCCCACTATCTCAGTAATACTTGAAAAGCGAAGGCACCGGTTTTTTAGTAACATAGAATTTGCTATGCTACATTACTCTAAGAGATCCTTTGGCCAATGAACAAAGATACTATTGCAGTTTCTTGCAATATGTGGAATCAGGAGTCCGGAATTCTGGAAACACTGGGAATTCCATTACTTGAATATACGAGTTCTCAATATAATCATTTCAGTCGAAATACATAATCAGTAGAACACACAAAATGTCCAACTAAAATCAGCCAAAAAACTTCCCATAGCTATTGGAGGATTAGATTTTGATCCCGATTGCCGAAGGTTTTTCATATTTAATGACTCTAAATCTGCCAATCTACTTGAAAAATATATAACTCAAAGCTATTAACAGATACGAAGATGAAACACAAAATCATGTTTTTCTTATCGCCTATTATTTTTCATTTTGTAACTTTGTTCCTGAATATAGTTTCTAACCTGTTTTCTTCAAATTTTATGGGGGAGGTATCTTTACTACTGCTGCAAATTCCAGCCTTTTTTATTTGAATGTTTGAATTCCTTATATCAATACATATTTCTATGACAAATATGAGTTTTCTGACTGCTCTTCACTGCTTCTAGGTTAGTGACTACCCAACACTCTTGTTCTACCCATCTGGAGACAAAATGAATCCGGTAATTTTTTTAACATGTTCAGTATACTTCAGATTTTCTCAATCCATATTAAATTGCTTGAACTGCTCATGTTGCATCGCAGATCAAACTCTCTAACAAATGGGGCTTGAAGGAGTTGAGTTCTTTCATCAGGACCAAAGTTGCAGCTTCAGATGGAGTTTTATCTTCAGAACAAACAGTGAAGGATGAACTATAGACCGTTATTGACAACCCAGTTGGGTCCAAAAGGACAGAAGTCCTGCCAACAATCATACATAGGATCAGTAAAGTTACTTGTATTCGGAGGTTTAAGCTACTAGTTTCAAATGTGACTTTCTGAGAGTACACCTGTACAGGGTTAATATTTGATAATGCAAAAATAATAATTATGGGCCTGGATAATCCAAAATGTTTTTAATATAAAAAATGGTTAAAGGCTGGCATCTTTGTCAATAGTTTTTACCCTCAAATGCACAAATTCATATAATTTAAGCTGAGAAAACATTTCATTCTGTCCCTGATGTTTTATTAGTCTACTAAACCAATAAATGGAACCTAAACCGGCAGGAACTCCATTGAAGTCTTATTGCTTTTTCTTATAACTAGAATAAATAAAAACATTCAAAAGCTTCAAAATCAATTGGGGTTCATTGGTTGCAACTTGTTAGTATGAGCTAGTTCCTTCAGTTATGCTGTCTTCATTACTAGCCTAAAAAAGCAACTGCAATTCGGGTCATGAAATAACTTCAGCAGGTACGGTGGCTCCTTGACATGAGAACGAGAATCCTTCGCTGTAATTCGGCCATACTCATTCAACTACGGATTATGCTGTTGTATCAGTTGATTTTTCTCAGTCCAATTGAACTAGGGCTTGTATTTCTCGATTTACTGAATGGTGTTTTGAGGCAAGTTGACGCCAATTGAAAACGCAGTTGTTCTGAATATTCTTTACTTCCAAATTTGTTTTTATATCAAGTTGACTGATACTACAATATAAAACAATGATAGAGGGGGAAGAGTAACACTTGAAAATGTTACTTCCCAGTGGAACACAGAATACAGTTAAAAAATCTCTAAGGAAAAGTTCAATAACTAAAGTCGTGTTATTTGTTGCCTTCTGTCTTGCAAGGGAATGCTGAGCCTAAATCTATAACCCCTAAAAGCACACTTGCCAGTGAAAATTTTAAGTTCCAGGCTCTGGGCTGCTCGTTTGTTTTATGTCACCTGCACACCCAGCTTCAAGAACTGTGCTACCAATTCTTGAAGGTGGCCAATATCGCAAAACTGATCGCCCTAGAATGTTTTTGGTTGGAAGCGGGCCCCTGCATGAATAAGAAGTTCCAATTAAAAGGAAGGGCATCAGGAGTCTTGCAGAACATGAAAGACTTAAAATATCCAGAATAAAATAAGTATGAGTACCATATATGTGAATCATAACTGTTGTTGCGGTTGTCACCCATTACAAATACCGACTTGTCGGGGACATGCTGCAAGGTACAAAGAAGCATGAAGGTCCAAAAATGCTTAACAACGAAAAAAGTGCAGCAAACAACTAAGAAGAAGTGCAAAAAGCCCTTAAGCATACAACGGGATTCATCTCGTAGGAAGGTGGCTCGAGGATGAAATTCTCATCTCTTATGACGCCATTCACCGTTAACTTTCCGTTATGGACCTGCCATGGAACCAATCATAAGCTTCAAAAGATAATTAAAGGAAACTATACGAGAGTGATCCTCGAGAATCAGTGACATTGCAATGATAATTAGAAGGAGAGAGAACAGATGACTCAGTGAAATGCAGGTGGTACATAGTCAAATCTTAAAATATTTATATTTGATAATGTTTTACCCTTTCTGTGAATGTTTATCATATATGCAAATCACACCCACTTGCCCCAGTTCGACTTGAACCCAAGACCTCAAACTAAAAATCCCTCGCTCCATGTGACCATCAATCCAAAGGCTCAATACACTAAACTTTAGCATTTCAGTTGCAAAAATTTCCAAGTACCTAGAGATTAAGTTGTTGAAAATCCTGAAATGAAAAATATAGAAGGTCAATGTTCCTAAGTAACACTAATGTGTTTTACGACGTTGAATACCAAGTCTACTCTAAGGAAAAAGTAAACAGAGAAGCATGATACAACTTGAATATATCTCTTTTTAGCAAAAAGAATTATATAAACTGGAAAGGAGAAAAATGCATCTAACAGTAGACTTGAAAACATTCTTTCATGACTCACCTCAACAATGTCACCTTCTTTTGCAACAACTCGCTTAATGAAGACATCCCCATCGGAGTATCCCACTTCCTGGAGAGCACATCCTTAGTCCAGAGGAAAATAGAAGAGTTACTTGCACGACTTTCAGTGGTCAAGGCATTATACAGCATTTACCTGCAAGACTGGCGGGCTTTTGAAAATCACTATATCATTGACGCATGGTTTTCTGAAGTAGTACGACACCTAGCAATTTTGAGATAAAAGACCTGTTATAGATAAAGTCTTGCAGTTATATCACTAATCAAAGCGTATCTCGGAAAGGGAAAAAAAATGCTTCCTAACAGAAATGTGACCACTATGTATGTAAATCCCATCCTATTTAGTTCTCTCAGGTACTTCAAAGCCTAAAAAGGTGTTCATCGCAAGAGACACAAAAAAAGGAAAACAAGAAGAACAGGCAATGCTCATACTGAAGCTCAACTACCAAACGCCGACTCTCCGCTTATAATCGAAATGTTAATTACGTACATGTCGGCTAAACAAGTTAACTGAAAATTAAAAATGAAAACCGCGGAACTCTACCTACTAAAAAAAGAAAAGAAAAGAAACAGTATACCTTTTCAGCGACAATGCGGTCACCAACATCAAACGTTGGGAACATAGACAAAGACGGTATAAACCGTGGCTCGGCAACAAAAGAGCGAAAAGCGAGGGAGATGGCGAGAGCTGCAAATACAGTTTTGGCATCGTCCGACGTCACGTTTAGCCACTCGGGCAAAATACCCTTCTTCTCCTCCGACCCATCATCACCGTCTCCGTCCCCATCGTCCCCTATACTGCCGCCACTGTTTTCTATCTCAAAACGGGTTTTGTTTCATCACCAGGCTGATTAACACCTCTGCAGTTTATCTTCCGCGAGTGATTGAACTGGGTGAAGTGGCCGAAACGGAGGACATTAGGGCTTTTCCTCAAAGTAAACTGTACATGGTCAGGTTTGCCGCGATTTGAGGAAGCGTAGTAATTGGTGGGTCTGAAACAGAGGATTCCATGGGGGAAGGTCAAGCTCGCGTCTCTGTGATCGTAAGATTTAAAGGAAGGGGAGGGAGGCAAATGCTGTAGAGAAATCATCTTCCCGCCCCCGAGAGTTCCCCTCTCATCCAATCCAAAGAACGCTGCTTATTTATGTCCAGATTGAGGAGCGCAGAAAACGTAAGACCTGGGCCATTATAGATGCGTATCGGATATTTTGACGCCAGCCGATTAAAAAACGGGTGAAACCCGATAAGCCCTTAACTCATGAGAAAACCTGCAAGTTTAACCCAAATTTGGATCATGAAAATTCCTTTAATGGGCTAATAATAATTCGCGTAATTGAGATTTAAATTATGAATTTTTGCACCTTGCATATTATGTTAAAGAAGATGGAATTTGGAATCTATTAAATTATTTTAACAGAATAAAATTATGACAATTCTAATTTTTAATGATTCATTACGGTATATCATAATTCTCTCATATTGAACTAAATTTTAATTTTTATTTCAATATTTTTAATAATGGTCAGGAGTCATAATAAGTTGATTACAGATATATGATTGATCAATAAACAAATAAAACCCTGATTTTTCCATTTAAAATTCAAAAATTAATTTAATTTTGCAGCTGCAGATGGGATTGGGAGAATAGACAGGAGGAATTAAGCAATCCCCAGCCATCGTCCAATTACTTACCATTAGTTTTTAAATGGTTATTATATTTAGTTCTTCTGTAGCCATCAACAAGCTGGTTTGCCCGAGAGGTTAAGGGGGAAGACTTAAGATCTTCTGCACATAAGTGCGCGTGGGTTCGAACCCCACAGCCAGCATTTTTTTCATTTTCCTATTTTTCCACCCCTTAAGAGTCTTTCTCCATCTCCATAAATAAAAAGAGTAATGATACAGGCACAGTGGCTGTGCTGACGTGGATGCCATCCACGTGAAAAGATGAGTCAGAAAGGAAAAATATTTTCCTAAGTCTAGTTCAATCGTGAACCGGATTAAGCAGGGGGGAGAGCTTCTCGGAATGGAGACGGAATGTTTTTTTCCCCTTTTTCCGGAAAAGGTTTTTTCCCCTTTCGAGCTAAGTCCGAAGCCCTAAAGGGAAAAATCGTTTTTTAGCTGCCGAAATATGTTATTGTTCGTTCTTCATCTCTCGTCCATGCCCTCACGAACTCTCCGGTCCACGGCATCCACCTACTACCTACAAATTTTTCAAGATTAAAATTCTTCCGTGCATGAATCATTCCCGCGTCCCCGTTAAGCTTCCCCCCCTGCGTAACCCGGTTCAACCGCATAGACTTAGGAAAATAATTTTCCTTTCTTATTCATCTTTTCACGTGGATGCCACTAAGATGCCAGCAGTGGCATCCACGTCAGCGACTGTGCCCGAGTCGGGCACAGCCGCTCATTACTCAAATAAAAAGGACTCAGAACAAGTAAAAAGCAAATGAGTAATGATACGGACACAGCAGCTGTGCCCGACTCGGGCACAGTTGCTGACGTGGATGCTACTGCTGGCATCCACGTAAAAAGATGAGTCAGCCTCCCTCCCGCTCTCTCCCTCCCTCCCGCGGCCTCCCTCCACCCGCTCCCTCCCACGGCCTCCCTCCGCCCGCTCCCTCCGCCCGCTCCCTCCCGCGGCCTCCCTCCGCCCGTTCCCTCCCGCGGCCTCCCTCCGCCCGCTCCCTCCGGCGGCCTCCCTCCGCCCGCTCCCTCCCGCGGCCTCCCTCCGCCCGCTCCCTCCCGCGGCCTCCCTCCGCCCGCTCCCTCCCGCGGCCTCCCTCCGCCCGCTCCCTCCCGCGGCCTCCCTCCGCCCGCTCCCTCCCGCGGCCTCCCTCCGCCCGCTCCCTCCCGCGGCCTCCCTCCGCCCGCTCCCTCCCGCGGCCTCCCTCCGCCCGCTCCCTCCCGCTGCATGAGAGTAATGAAATCACTATCTTCGGTGTGGATGATTTTTGGGGGAGACGTTGTATATGATGACGGGGGCGCGGGGCAGCGGCGGCTGTGGCTGAGGAAGGGGTGCCAGCGGCGGCATCGGCGGCTGTGGCTGAGGAAGGGGTGCCAGCGGCGGCATCTTGATCGTGTACGAGGATGCAGCGAAAGGGAAAGGAAGAGGGAGGGATCGGGAGGGAAAGGGAGAGGGATGGAGCGGGAGGGAGGGAGGGAGGAGGAGGGAGGGAGGGAGGGAGGGAGGGAGAGAGGGAGCGGGAGGCTGGGAGGCTGCGAGAGGGAGGGAGGGAGGGGAGGGAGAGAGGTGAGGAGGGAGGCTGAGGGAGGAGGGAGGCTGAGGGAGGGAGCGGGCGGAGGGAGGCCGCGGGAGGGAGGGAGCCGGAGGGAGAGAGCTGGAGGGAGGCTGACTCATCTTTTTACGTGGATGCCAGTAGTAGCATCCACGTTAGCAACTGTGCCCGAGTCGGGCACAGCTGCTGTGTCCGTATCATTACTCAAAGCAAATATATCTAATCGCAAGCCGCGTCTCTGCAACCTGCACTGTCTGCTCATTGTTCATCTGCATGATCGCTTATAGCAATGCTCCTCTGTAATCGAATCTTATTGTATATCCTTCCTTCACTAATGAACGAGTTCCCATGAATGATGTAAACCCACAAAAGAAAAAATCAAACAAAACGGAGGAAACTTCTCCCCAGTTTCCTCTGGTCTTGCTCTCGAGAACTACCCCCAAAGTCCATAGCATCACCATCAGCCACTACAATTTATACTTACCAAACAAGGAGACGACGACGCGGCCGCATTTTTCTCTTTTTTTCTGAGCGTATCTCTGTGTCCATTTTTCAAAAGCAGCCGATAGCCTGGTACAAAGCCTCTCTGAAACCTTGTACTATTTTAATTATACGTTCTTTACAAGTTAGCTTATTTAAGACACATATAGCAGAGATTTTTATTTTGAGGGACTTTAGAAGTTTGGCGTCTTACGCTTACCAAATGAAGAATTTCTGCTCCAGCCAATTTCCCCTCGGAAATCACGTGGTAACAATCGCATTACGGCGACAAACGCTGCACAGTGTTCAGACGACTCCGCCTGGTCATGTGAGTGTCACCCAGCTAAACATCCATCTTTTTTTTTTAATTATTATGCTCCATCCTCCAGTCCTCCACATCCAGAGATTCTTCAGAATTGCTTGTCGGTTGCAGTAGCCTGGAGAGAGTCAATGTACCTCTTACTCGATCTCAGTTGCCTTACGAAGAAACGAAGAATGCTCCAGTCACTTGGGACTTTTTTGTCAAAGCCTTTGGTAAGGTCTCCGATACCATGTTTGATACCATATAGGTTTTCATATTTGTCACGGAACTGGGAGTGAGACGCTAAAATGTACTATTCAAAATCGTTCCAATAAAGAACTGAATTGAGACAACCTTGAGCTCATTGGAACCAAATGGACGTTTAAATTACACCAAACAAAAAAGGGAAAAGGAAGGGGGGGGGGAATAAAAGGAAAAGGAAGGGGAGAAATAAAAAGGGAAAAGGAGGGGGGGAATAAAAGGAAAAGAAAGGGGGAAATAAAAAGGAAAAGGAAGGGGGGAAAATAAAAAGGAAAAGGAAGGGGGAAATAAAAGGGAAAAGGAAGGGGGAAATAAAAAGGGAAAAGGAAGGGGGGAAATAAAACGGGAAAAGGAGGAAATAAAAAGGAAAAGGAAGGGGGAAATAAAAAGGAAAAGGGGGAAATAAAAAGGGAAAAAGTCTTATTTGAATCTAGGAATTCAAAAATTGGTACAAGGAGGAAATGTCGGTGGCCAGCCGACTTGAGGCCTGATGAACCTAATGACTAATCATGGATCGGCCTGATCGTAAATGCTCGCGTCACGGTTCATACTTGCAGAGATTCTCAAACCCCATGTACTCGTGCCGCTCAATCTTTCCAATCATGTTTGAGATCCCGACGCCACCTGCAAAATGAAAAATAAGTATAGTATTACAGAACTTAACCTACAGATCCATCCAAACTAATGGGAGAATATTAGTTCGGTTTAGGCTAATATACCCCTAATGGTAGAATAGTACGGTATATATTTGCAATCATTTGATTTCATGAGAAGGAAACGATTTATGCATCTTTAAGCAATTCAACTCTACCACCACATAAAAAAAAAATCTTTAAACATGAAGAGAATGATTGGTCCACAAAAAAAAGAAGAATACATACCTAATGAAACTGCACTCACGAAAATGGTGAAAGCCAAAATGAAGATAATGAGTGATGCTCTTCCGAGTATGATGATGATCTTCCTGACAACATGTTGTCCCACAAAGGCCGCAACTGTTGCCACTGCAACGAAGTAGAGAGCTGCCAAATGCAGATTACATGTCACCAAACTACATTTGCATAGATCAGGTATGTCTCCAGATTATTCAGAATAGTACTTAGGTGGTTTAAACCAGATTTTTGTACATTCAAATACAAATACATGCCTACGTACATAATTTACATACAGAAAGCAAGAGACGGAAATAACATACCATAAGGAACTGGGAATCGCCTTAATAGATAATATTCTACAACGGACATGGATGATGAAAATGTCATGGCAAAGGTAGCTGTCGCGCTTGAAACCTGTTTGCATAGTTCAGCACAAAAACTTACAATTGAGAAGGTTCTTTATCTGTATGAAGGGCACAAAGATATACGTCAAAAACAGAAATTTAAAAATGAAGGCAACAAATGATGCTACAAACCTGAGGTGGGATACCCAGCTCTAAGAAAAGAGGGCCCAAAATGAAGCCTCCTCCCAAACCAAGAAGGCCTCCAACCACGCCAGCAAGCACGCCACAACAACAGTACAGAATAAGTTGGTGAACTTTGAAGTCCGTTCCTTCATCGCCTTTGGATGCTATCACTCTCTTTCCTCTATATAGACTAACTGCCTCAAACCCTGACACCCCTACAGCTACTGGGATCTGCAAGACAGTCCCAAATTTGTCACTCTTTTAAACCATGGCTACTTAGAGAATTACCCAGTGAACATTGACTTAGATAAGACCAGGTTATAAAGAATAATCATGTTCGTGAAAGAAACACAATCGACCTAGTATTCCCATGACAAGGAGATTTGTTAGTTTTTGAAAAAGAAAAGAATCATGAAACACTACCTGCAGTAAGCTCAAAATCCAATATGTAGTTGAACACGTCGAAGCATAATTCTACATCCAACAGGACAAACTTGTTAGTTTCACTGCTTGATGCACTTTTAATAAATAACAAAGAAACCAGAGATAGAGGGACAGATTAGCACAGCAAAAGGAAATAAAAAAAATGATAACCTTGATGACAATTTGCAGGATAAGAAATGCAACCCAAACAAAAACAAGAAGGCCAAGTTCCTTCCAGTAAACATTCTCGATCACTGATACCTATGAAGTCAGGTGTAAAGTATTAGGCAGGATTAAAAACCTGTGTGTAGCCATACACCTTTTTCATCAGAAGAAAAATAATTAACACATGCATTTAGAAAGAAAATGAAGTTAACTTACTGCTATATCTCCCTTGACCTCTTTTGGTCCATCCTCAGGGGCACTTGGAAGAGGCTTGTATTCCACATCTTCTCCACTTGTTCCTTCAGAAATCGAAAAGATAGCATTTTAATAACATGTTTGCTGTAAACCAAAAGAAGAGATATAACAATTTTGTATAGTTTAAGAACCTACCATTTGATTCAACTCGTTTTGCTGCCTCCTGTAATATTAAAAAGAAACCAAAACCAGAACATATCAGTAATCAAGTTAGGTGTATCAGACCTGGTACCATTGCAGCACAAGACAATAATCTGGAGAGTACCTTTTTCATTATGGTCTCTTTCTTCCAAGTCTCAACGCCTTTCAGGAAAGCTTTGGTTGATGTTCCTGTAAAATAGTATGTGAGAGTTTGCCTTTTGCTATAAGTAATTCAATTACCTTCATTTTGGCTATACAAATCATCACCACTAGTACCTAAGAAGAGGATGATGAGGAGGACAGTGACCATCCAGTCAGCAAAAATCACATTGAACGCAACTCCAATGCTGATCCCAAGCATAAGCATTGGTTGGAACAGCAGTGCTAAGTCATAGTCAATGATGGGCATGTCCAGAGTTGGATGCTTTAGCTTGAGATTATAGTAAACAGTGGATCCGGCAGCACCCATGATCATGCCTACAAATAAAAGAGCCTCAAATATAAGCACTAGCAAAAGAGGTTATATAGCTTCTAATGAGGGAAATAACTGAAAAGCTTATGTAAATAATAGTAAGGCAATACTTCAACAACCGAATCAATACTTCAACAACCGAATATGGCACCAGTCCAGTTCAGATTCAGCAGTTGAAAACTTACTCTAACATAAGCCAAAACAGAAGCATTGACATGTATACATGCGGAATTTTCACAAGGTCCATGAAACTATGCCTTCTAATGAATTTCACGGTAAACAGATTGCCACTGCTCATATATAGTAAATTCGAACAGAGAAAAATATGCTCAGCAGTTTGGATGAGCGTATCTTCCGAATCAGTTATAAGATACCACATGCTCTTACATTTTGACATGGCAGTGGATGATTTTGGATCAAAACCAATGATCAATGTTAGCATGGGAACAAAAATACCGCCCCCACCAACACCTCCTACACTCCCAAAAGCTGCTCCAAAAAATCCAATGAGACTACCCAGAACAATTTTCCATCCGAACTCCATTTCCTGCAAATAAAAATCCGCAATCAGGCATCTTCGAGGTTCTTATACAGAATTATAAGATAAATTAAACCCGACGAGTTACTAGGTTATAAATAAAATAAAAATACTTAAAATAAAAAATAAATAGAAATAGAAATGAAGCATCATAGCTTTCTATCAGATCCACATGCTCCTACACAACTTCGTTCATTTGGTAGGAGAGGTACACCGCAAGAACGTATAGAAAATCGATTCGAAATCTCTCAATGACATGAAGAAACAGACTTACCGGCCAAACATGATGGTAAGATGAACCATTGGGCTGCCATAAGAAATTTATGACCTTAAGAAGGTAGTCCGAATTAGTGTCTTCAATCTCTGAGCTTCGCGAGGGCTCGCGCATGAGATTTCTCTCAGCCGAAGCAAGAATAGAAGCAAGAAGAAAGCTGACAGCAACTGTTGCCACCGATCGCAGACCATGCCATGTCGCACCTGAACGAGCCATAACACCGAAAGTCCTTTCTTCTTCTGAGGATCACCGCTACTTGCAAACTCTGCTTCGGAGCTTATCTATATCAAATAGAGGCACAAGGAATTTATCTCCCACCTCCTGGCTAAAAAAAGTACGAAGGATATCGTCTTCCACCAAGATCAGCCAACAATTGCACCGAGAAATCGACGATCGCAGCCAGGAACCGATTTTCTTGCCGAAACACAGCTTCTGGCAAGAAAATTGACCAAAACAATCCTCGCGAACTTTTCCCTCGTGTACAAAATGTCTATGTTCAAAGTAGATCCGTATAAGGTGACCAAACGGGGCAAGTAGCCTTTCTTTTAAAAAAATATTTTCTCCACCCACCCAAGCAAAGCTTTTTAAAAACAAATTTTTCCGCTGTTAAAGCCGAACAGAGCAGAGCGGAGCGAAAGAAAAACTGTCCTATTTTTTTAAAAAGATGACGAACTTTTGGCAACTCAAAGATTCCTCCTTTTTTCGTCTGGAATACGAACAGAACCCTTCGTCGTCCACAATTGAAAACTTCGAAGTAGAGTTTCAAGTTTCCGAGCGCTATAGTCTTTTCAGGTCTGGTCGACTAGACGCGGTACGGCCCTAGCTGCAGTGACACGACGATATCAAAGAGATCGGCCACTGTAAACCGCAATTGATCAAGAAAATGCCGCTCAACAAGCGGAAGAAAGAACCAGGAAACACTTCGGAATCTCCGAAACAACGGGTAGGAATAAGACGACTCCGTCACTCCGGCGACCGACTTTTTCTCTTCTCCGACTTCCGAAAAAAAAAAATTACCCGACTGGTATACCTGCACTGCGATCCTAAAAAGTACAAAGAAAGAGAAAATTAGGTGGGAACCGGAAGCATGTTTGCGTAAATTACAAACGAATAAACCAAGACGAGAGAAGAAGCTCTGGGAATCGGAGCTCAAAGAAGCAAGGAGTTATAAGTTTGGGCGAGAGAGAAAAGACGTTTATTTATAAAACCAACTGCCTGGAAAAACTGCGTTTTACCGCTTTCGAGCTCCGTCGCAAAATTTCCTAATTACATTTGTCCACATGAAAGAAGATGAGGATGGCGGCCGGTGATGGCAAAATCATCAGATCGGGACAATAGCATTAAACCTGTGATCACTGCCCTAGTCATCGACTCATCAATGAGTCTCATTTTAACTTTTAGGCAGATTAGACAATTATAAATTTATAATGCATTAGATCAGATGTCCTGTTTTCCAAATTTTGGCCAATTTTATAAAAAGTACATCTTTTATTATAAGTATAAATTATAACCTCAACGAGAAAAATTTCACAGCTTAACGAGATTATACCTGAATTCTGTCAATTTTCTACAACTATATTATTTCCCTTTTATATCTGAAATTGACCAAATTCAGTTCCTTTAAAAAATATTAAAATAATTGTATTAGAAAATTCAACAAATGAATTTTATATCCGTATTTTTATTTTTAACTTTTAACTTTTTAAAACGGCAATTCTGGGTGCTCACTGTTCACTGTTAAATGTTCACTGTTCAGATCCCTGGCAGCTTTCAGACTGTGGCTTTGGCCCAGTACGAAAACCGAAAGGTCAGAGCACGTTACGTGACTTACCCTCCTCAAGTCGCCGAGACTTGAATCTCACCTGCCTTAATGTGTTTAATTTAAAAAAAAAAAACTTTTACAACTACAAAACTGAGAATCGCAAAGTGTGAACTATTAAATAAATGTTTTGCTGGAGATTCCGGAGAAGATAGTCAATGTCGGCAGGTGGATTCTTTGCTTTGTTCATCTGGCTGCGATCCGATCGAACCCTACCAGTGAGGTCGGGCGACGGGTGAGTGAGATACAGGGTTTGCATGATTGAAGAACTCCTATTTTATATGCCTTTTTTTTATATGTGAAAAAGATGTTTTTGTTTTGTATACTCTATTTTAGGACCACTTGGCGTACAAGAATTATATGCGTTGTGTGGTACGAGTGGGAGATTCGCTTAAAAGGGGAAGAACAAAAACGTGCATGTTATGCAGTTTTCATAAGAAAGGGAGAGTAGTCACCTTAGGTATCGTTTGCAAAAGTTACAGCGTCTAACTACAAGAGACCAAATACAGAGAAAATCCCCCTGAACGGCTCTCATCTCAATTCTCATCTTATCTTTACTTCTTTTTTCCAGAGAAGATGAGGTTGCGGTCCCCGTCCGAGCATGGACTGAATCCTTTCGGGGACTGAATCCTTGCGCGTGTCTCTTTCTAGTGTTTGGTTTGATTCCATTTCTATTATAAATGTTTACCTCAGTTACGTGTTAATGTCTACCTTAGTTTCGTGTTAAATTATACGTTTGTGAAAGTTAACAAATAGATGACATTGAAGGGCAGTTGTAGTATGATTGTTCCGTGATCAAAGCTTCAAAAAACTAGGAGCCGCATCTCGTAGTTGCGATGAGGGCAACTCTTGGGGAGTCCTATTCGACATTTTCAACATATAGTCCACGTACCTATTTATTTCATAAATAGTATGTTCTAAATCGTCAAATTGATTATGTATATTATATATACTTGATATTTTATTTTTATCTATCAGAAAAAAAAACTTACCCATCAAACAAGTGGTGGCTGTCTGGGAACTGTACCAATCTGTCGAAAGAAAATTATGTGGTTTCATTCAGATATGACCAAATATGGCACCTTGTTGTGTTGCGTGTGATTCGCATCTTGAATGTGATTTGCCAAATTTAAAGGGTCTGTCTGCTACAGGCCCACACCTACCATGTTTAAGGAGCCACGTAGTAATGACAGCCGTACAGGATGGCCTTATCTTATTAAATGACTTAGATTACAGTTGGCATTTCTCATGCTTTTTACCTTTTGCTGTTTCACGAGATCTGTCCTATCCTTTCCACAAATATTGTTCTATTCATATAAAAAACAAACTACCTATTAAATGCAATATTTTAAAACCTAACCGAACCCGTAGAACTTCCGATTTTAGTTTAACGGGATCAACCAGGTTCAACCGGTATTAGTTATTTTTCATTAAAAAATAAATAATAAGATTTATATATATATAAAATAAGATTAAAAATATAAAAAATTATTAAAATTCAATCGGCCTGTCAACCGATTTTTTACTATTTTTGGATTTTTGAGCAAACCGAACCGTTCAAAATCCCAATTCCAATTGAACCCAATTGAACCGGCCGGGTCGGTTCGGTTTTTAAAACACTGGTTAAATGGTAATCATATAAAAGATTAAAACAATTTTAAACAGGTAACCTGTAATTAGGAAATTAATTTTTTATTTCCATTTTTTTCTTTCAGTAAAATTTAGAGCAACCTGTGGAGTTGGGATTTCGTGGGACTAGGAGTACTTTGATGGGCCTCAATTTGAATCTAACTTGGTCAAACCATTTCCTCATACATTCATTCATGGGCCTCTTTAAAACTCATTTATTGCTCTGGATCTATCTTTTCCAATCCAACAGCTCCAGGTGGGGCGAGCCAGCCTCTCTTGACTCACTTCGCCTCATCTTGCCCTAAAAGTTGCCACTGTCTTTCTTCTTCACTCCATTTTCTATCTTTGAAGTGGCCGCTTGCGCTTACGCGACAGAGCCCATAGCGGCAGCTACCAGCGCCATTTAACTACTGTATTAGTGCATTGGCACGTTCTTGTGATTTTTTTTTTCTTTCGTGTGCGATGTGCTTAGTTCGTGAAGTATAAGTTCGTTTCACTAGTGTAAGCAGCTGGAGGTTGGGCGAAGTAAAGGAAGTAGGCTACGGGAGTACATTGGTGAGGAAGGTAGACTTAGTGGTCAGTGACACTTATTCAGCTCGTGTTTTCTTTTGTTTATTTATTTTTAATTTATTCTTTGTTCGTTTAAGTACCAATGAGTTTTGATTGTCGTAGAGTGATTTTTTTTTTTTTTTTTATTGAGGCGGAAAGTTTGACGTTTTTGAGTTTTCGGAATGGAGTGCATATACCGTCGTGATTATTCAATCATTTCTCTGAAACCCGTCCAATGGTGATTTTTAGTATCAGTTTCCACTTAAACTGCTGACTTTATATGTGAAACATGGATAGAAATAGATGTTTTGCGTCTCTTGTGATTTCATTTTGTTAACAACTGCTTTGATTTTATGCCGGACTTGTTGTTTCGAAAAGAAAGAAACGAAAAATAGTTCTATAACTTTTGCTGTGTAGTGATCTAGAGGGACTGTTTGCATCATAGAAGATTACAAACGCTGTGTCGTGCATGAATTTTTTGCACTTGAATTATCACTAAGTTTTCTAATGAGGGCCTCTAGTCGATTATCTGTATCTACACTGATTATGGGAAGAAAGAGACAAAACCAAAAGAATGCCGTGTACTAAACTTTGTGTTAATCTGATGCTATCGACTGGAAGTAATGCTATCACATGCTCTTCCCCTTGTAATCCTTTCAAGTTTTACTTTGGAATTTCTTGAAGGATCAAACTTTATTAGAAGATTTATGTATGCTTGTTTGTTGAACCAAAATTTTGGATTCCTGGTTTTGGCATCTGTAGTTATTAAATTAAAAGAACGATGAAGTGAGACAACCCTGTTAATCACAGATATGGAGGATTAAAAGAATGACATTTGCTGTTAATCTGATGATGTAATTATTGCTTTAACCAAGGATTTTTTCTACGTTTTTGACTGACTAGTTTCACCCTATTTTTGCCTTTCATTTGCTTCTCTTTCTCATTATGTTGGTGAAGTACAAGTACTTCTTTACTATTTCCTTAATTTTTTTGTTTTTGAGCATAAAACTGCTGTTGATTATTGCTGATGTTAATTTTACTGATAAGACCAATTCTAACTGTCTTCAAATTGAGAAAAATTTTCTATTTAAGCTTCAAACAATCAAATTTAATTATGTATTGTGAAGCTGAGCATACCTCAGTGGTAACACAGAGGGTTGTGTAAGGAGAGGTCTTGAGTTCGAGTCTCCTGGAGTACAAAAACTTGGAATAAAAATATATGAAATGGAATCGATATCTTAAAAAAAAAAAAAATTTTATTTTAGATCCTAATTGTTTTCTATGGAGGAGGTTTATTTAAAAAAAAAAAGCCTGATAAAATTTCCATACATCAACATTATTCAGCTTGCTAATGGCTTTAGGATATATGGTGGAGCGTTTGTCCTGGTTATTTATTTGATGACTTTTAACCAAGATTTTACTTTTCTAGGTGTTTTAATTATCCATAATTTGGATTTTCAGTTGGTGGAACTTAAAGTGTCTTCATTACCAGATGACAATGCAAATGTCATCTTTGAGAACCGATACTCTGTGTTCAAGAAATGGAACCTTTACATTGCCAGCTCATTGTATGCCAAAGTCATATCAGAGGTTAGTCTTTTCTATATCTACCATTTCTTTACTAGTTCTTACGTCAAAAGATATGCTCGTTCTTGTGTACCATAGAGAAGTGCACTGCCCACTTAGTATTCACCAGTGTCGTTGTTGCATTTTATTTTAATACTTTCTTGAGTACCTTTACAAACATATCCTTTCATAATTCTTAATCTAGATGTTTCTGTTGTACTTTTATTTATTTTTTGGAAAATATGTCACACACAGTTCTATTTAGATAGATAGAGTTTACAAGTTTATTCTGCTCATAACTTGCTCTATTCGGCTACTGGATGTTTCATCCTAGTTACTTGTTAAATCTTACTGGATGTGTGACCCCTTTGCATTTTGTTGGATTGCTGACTAGTTCATCTGAAAAAAAGAATAAAGATGTTCACTAGTTTTTGGCGACACAGATAGCCTTAGTTTAAATGTATCTGGTTTCCACTGGAATTGATTTTGATTTTTTATTGCATGTTCATTCCACATTGAACAAGACCCATTTGTGTTCTTTTGCTGTAAAGTTGGTCTTTTTTTTCTCTCTCTGGGAAATTTCATATGTTATATTTATCATTATCTGATATGACTAATTGATATATACCCACCAATATGACCAAGCACTGGTTTTACATACTCTGAATACCTGATAGGCGTTAGCAGCTCTGGGAGTTCTACTCCAATTTTTTACATCTTGTCCTTTAGTTCTACTCAAGGACATCCTGGTATCATATATGTCATGGTTGTAATCCTTGGGTGATAGCTTTTGATCACATAAGGCTACCATGCTAAATTCTGTTTTTCCCCTTTGAACAAAGGTACATTTGTATATGCTATATTCTTATTTTAACTGCTATCTAACTTCTTATGGTTGATGTTATTTTCTTATATCATCACATCCTATGGTTTTGCTAAGTACAGGAGGAATGCAAAATGGAGGTCCCCTAAAGCTGCCATCCTCTCCAACATTCATCTTCCTATGCGGAGTTTTGAAGTGAAAAACAGGTTCATTCAACTGCCAAAATTTTATTTATTTTGCTGTTTAGTATTTTTTTTTCTTATATGTTCTTTACATAATTTTCATAAAAATATGTTCTTTAAAAAGTTGAATGTTGTGCTGTTCTTAGGTGTTATTTTTACTTTGTTGAAAATGATGAGTAGCTTGTATAGATTAAGCAATTGGATCATAGAGTACAACATAGCTTACTACAGGAAAGTCCAAGCTTGAAAAGCAGATTAAGCTGGGTCAGAAAGTAAAAAGTGAGGGCCCAAATGAGTGATCTTCCTTGGAAGCCCTTGACTTTGCTATACGATCTGCTACAAATGGGCAGATATAGGAATTTTTTACCACATAATTCTCCATTTTTGAAGGGAGATCCTAGAATTCGTGAAAATTGGTCGAAACCTCCAAGAGGAGGTTGTTTCATGCCGCCCAGGCCATCAGCTACTGCTGAGTCCCTTCTATTACTAGAAGGCCTTAAAGCTGGTGTTCAAAATTTTTTGTACCAGCAAGCAGAGGTATCGCCAATTTAACTGTTATTGAAGTTTGCTTTGTATCTAAAGTTTCTTGTAAAAATCATAAAACTAAACATCTCTGCGTGTTCCATTTTGTATTTGTTTGTATCTTTAAGAGGACAGTATTCATTATTTAAAAAGAAGTGTAGAGTCAGTTATGCAGCTAGTGAAACTATTAAAAAATAATAGTCGGTAAAAAGTCTATCTTCGAAATCTTTATTGGATTCAAATCACTGTTGAAAATCTTTTTTCATCATTCACATGAGTAAATTTAACGAATGGGTAATGAATTAGAGTTATTATATCAAGATTGATCGATGCTGTCACTATAAAAAGTACTCTTTTTATCAATCACAATATTAAGTTTAAGAAATGAGTTCTTTGAATTGAGTCACATTGATTGAATCAGTTCAGAGATTGATCTTTCTCTCCGTATCTGCTAGGGACTCTGAGTTGTAATAGTTATCTGCCATTGATATGATGTTTTGATCTTTGCCAATGTAGGACATCAGTTGAGGATATAAAAAAGCTTAGACTGATCACTGCTATCAAGACCCCGTATTTACCGGATGGAAGATTTGATTTGGAAGCTTATGATGCCCTGATGCATATGCAGATAGTAAATGGTGTTGAAGGTGTACTAGTGGGAGGCACAACTGGTGAAGGCCAGCTTATGAGCTGGGATGAACACATCATGCTTATCGGACACACTGTCAACTGCTTTGGTGGGTCCATCAAAGTAATTGGGAACACAGGAAGTAATTCAACCCGGGAGGCAATCCATGCAACAGAGCAGGGCTTTGCTGTGGGAATGCATGCGGCACTCCACATCAACCCCTACTATGGAAAGACTTCCCTGCAAGGATTGATTTCTCATTTTGAGACTATTCTTTCCATGGGCCCTACCGTTGTCTACAATGTGCCATCTAGAACAGGGCAAGACATCCCTCCCAGTGTGATTCACACACTTGCAGAAAATACTAACATGGCAGGCGTAAAAGAATGTATGGGTAATGATCGCATCAAGGATTATACTAACAAAGGGTTGGTCATATGGAGTGGTAATGATGATCAATGTCATGATGCTAGGTGGACATGTGGTGCTACAGGAGTAATATCGGTTGTTAGCAACCTGGTTCCAGGATTGGTGCATGAGCTCATGTTCGAGGGGAGCAATGTATCCTTAAATGCGAAGTTAATGCCTTTGATTGAATGGCTGTTTCAGGAACCAAATCCTATTGGTCTGAACACAGCCCTGGCACAGTTGGGAGTGGTGAGGCCTGTTTTTCGACTGCCTTATGTCCCTCTTCCTCATGAAAGGAGAGTTGAGTTTTTCAATATAGTGAATGCTCTGGGCCGGGAAAACTTTATAGGAAAGAAAGATGTACAAGTTATGGACGATGATGATTTTATCCTTCTCAGTCGTTATTAAATTGTTGACCTGAGCTTGTAATCTCTTGACCTTATACCATTAGAGATCATGCTTTGCAAAATTGTGAGGTAACTGAAACAGCTCAATAAGCACAAAGCCTGAGGAAAATGTCTCATACTGGCAGCTTAGAAGTGTATGGTGCATGTATTTTCAGTTTGTTTCTTGAAATGAAGAAATGGTGGGAAAGGAGTATTGGCATGGAACTAGCGTTTCTTTAGTATTATGCTAACCAACCGGTTTACTTGTCCAGGTCTTCCTATTCATCAAAGATTTCGAGGTGAGGTATGTTGCGTATAATTACAGTGGCCTATCAATTTGGTACCAAAGGTCCTTTGTAGGCATAAGTCTTAAGGTGAACCTATTGCAGTTCTGTATGCATGGGAGGCATGCAGACGTCAAAATAAGCTTGCTAGTTGCTTAAGGTAGTTATTTTTCGATGCAGGTCTAGTTCTAATTAAGAGAATACCAAGAAATTTCTCTTACCCGTTCCAAATTTCACCGAAAAAAGTTTCCGTGTAGAGGGATGGTGTTCGAGTGGAGGTAGCGTCATTTGTGATCTTCTAATCTGATGGATGGGTGATTCTTAGAGGATTATAGCTAATCTGCATTTGATGATGGTTCAATTGATAAAAAAAATTTAGAATCTTAAAACGGATTAGAGTCTAAACACTTTCTATAATCCTGGTTGAAGTTTGTAAGAAGGTTCCTTCTTTCTCCAATCTTCGAGGTGTAATGCATCCTCTCATTTGATAATTTATTCAGGAAAATATTATTTTATTTCTAACAAAAGAGTAAGTGTGAGTTTTTACATCCTGATCTATCTGGCAACCTAAGTACCCCACGTCTAGGGTTTAAGCTTTAGAGTTTAGATAATTCTTACTCTATTTCTTATCGCTTTAAATAAAAAGCGGAAATGTGTCGCACAATCCCAGACGAAAATAAACTATCTAATAAATTCTTATACTTCAAGATTAATTTTTTATTATTTATTCGTCTCTCTTTTGCAAATTATATACGTAATTTAACGATGTAGTCCTTTCTTCTCTCGAAGGAAGTCTGATCAGATGTGATTATGATCTCGGATAAAAAACCTCTTCTTAACGTGTGATATTCCAGTTTCCACCCCTTCATCATATTAACTAGGTTGGTAATGAAAGTCGAGCCGAAGTGCGTGAGTGCAAAACTTCCCCTAGGACGAGCTGCTTTGTCACCGAGTTTTTCTCATTTCCGCGGCAAGGTTAAGAGGTTCGAAATCGGGTAGCCTGGTGCTCTCCAACGCTCGGAAATGGCACAGATAGGATTTCTTCCAGGGAGTAGGTTCACTGCTGCCCGTGCGTCGACTCCCATGCGGCATACATTTCAGTCTAAATCCAGTCGTTATTTTCACGTTCCCGCCATATACAGTTTCTTAAAATCCGGGGGGCTGGGACGAGGTAGAATCGTTCTTCCGGCATCTCGATTTCAGCACGTTTGTAAGATGAAGAACTCAGGTACAGCGTTCCCCGCGGTTGCCTTCGTTTCAGTTCGTGGGTTCCTCTTGTCTGTTTTGAACATTATTTGTTCTTTGTTTACATTTGTAGTTCGAAGAATATCAGTTCAGAATGACGTGACAAGTTTCAGTTTCTTTCCAATTTTTCATTTCCTTTTTTATTCAACTCCTATGATTTATCTCTTTTAGTTGTCTTATTTGTGTTCGTTCCCGATCATTGTATTGTGGATTTTCTACTTATAAAGAGTTTAATTACCAGCCTGAATGAAGCTCCTTAAATATTCGGTGTTTTCTTCCCTATTGTTTCCTTTCATATGAATGTTCCTCGCAAAGTTTCGTCGTCACTCTTGGCTCCTCCTGGCACCCATTTCCTTGATACTTTTATGGATTTTCTATTTTATTAGTTTTTCTTTATTTTCAATCTTGAACTGTTTTATTAAAAATGTGAGGGTTGAACTTTCATACATAAATGAAAGCCGGCATGAGTGGAAATGGTGTTGCGAATGAGTTTTCGTATTATTGTAACATATTCTTAAACTTTATAAAGAGAGTTTTGGTATTATAGTAAGTTAAAATTTTTAAAGTTAGCTATTGAGTTAATTCTGAGACAAGAGTCTCCACCATTGTCCGCAGAAATTGTTCTTAAAATTTTGCATTCAACTCATTCCTGAATCATGGGATGCATGAGATTGAATTTGTGACCGTTCTGATATCAAGAAATTGGTAAAGTGGATTGGAAATCAGCAAATATGGGCACAATCTTTATCCTGTATCAAGTGCAACATGGTTCCGTACGATTTTTTTTTATTTAAGCTTACAAAGGGAGAGTGAAATCAGACATTATATATTTCTTTTCATTTCTTTCTCTTGTTACTTTTGCACTGCTGTTGATAGCCATATCCTAATGATAGTTTTGAAATTTTAAGCTGCTTTACTCATCCAGTAGATTTTTAATATCTCCCTTAAGCTGAATATTAAATGATTAAGTTCTGGACCTTCACATGCTCTTTTAATAAGTAGAATATATACTTTAAGCCACTTTTTGGGGTCTAAATTTTTTACATGGAAGGTCTGTCTGTCATATGTTATTATATACATATGGTGCTTTTCGATCAACTGTGTTAAATTCCTCGGAAATCATACAAACATATCTGTGTGTTTATACGAAAAAGGAAAAATCTTTAGTGTAAAAGTTCTTTTGTGCCATTGTTCCGTTGTAGCTCTTACGATCCTGTTATAACCAAGAAGATCATTTCCAAAGTTTCTCCCATTGAATGTGCTTCATGGTATTTTTCTTCTATTATAGATTTTAATATGTAGGTGCCTAATTATGGTGTATAGATATTACTTCACAACTGGAATTGGGAAAGCCTGGGAACCAGCAACTAGGCAAACGCGTTAATGGAATTTTTTGGATATTGCTTCTTAATATTGGTATTTATGTAGCTGATCACTGGCTTCAGGTGCTTTCATATTCTCCTTGAACATTTATTTTGTTTTCGTACATCTATAGCTTGTATTTCTTTTAGCTTATGCTCCAAAATACTCTGTGATCCTGGCTTTGTTCCCCACTGCTTTCAGTTTATGCATTTGATTGATGTCCTTGGTGTTTGTGCTGGTTATGATCTGAGTTGCCTATGACTTTGTGTTCAGCTTAGGGGGACGAGAGCTCTTTATCTATATCATGCTTATCCAGAGTGGTTTCAGTTTATTACTGCAGCATTCTGTCATGCTAGTTGGTGGGTGTCTATGCTACTTCCTTTGTCTGTGGTTCAGGAATTCCAATTACTAATTTCTTTTTCAGATTCTTTGGCTGCAAGATTTGATTTCCTACAACGTTTGCAGGAACCATCTTTCCAGCAATCTATTTTTCTTGTATATATTTGGTGCGGCTTCTCTTTTAACTCATTATGCTGTTGCTTTTGTGCATATTGACATCAAACCTTTAGTCAAACTTTAAGAGGTTATCTTGTTCTTCTTTTCTGGTTTGTCCATAGGAAAGCTTGTTGAAGAAGAGGAAGGAAATCTTGCTCTCTGGATCTCCTATATTGTAACAGGGGCCGGGGCAAACCTTGTCTCGTGGTTGGTTCTCCCCAGAAATGCAGTTTCAGTCGGAGCCTCTGGAGCTGTATTTGGACTATTTGCTATCAGTGTCCTTGTCAAGGTAAAACTAAACTTTATTATTTTGTTAATTTGTAATGCTTACTGATCATAAACAAGCTTTTCAACTTGGATGTTTTTACTAATTCATTTTGCAGATACGCTGGGACTGGAGAAAGATTCTTGAGGTTCTTATACTTGGCCAATTTGTTATTCAGAAGGTTGGTAGTCTCTTCTCTTTAAAAGTTACTGTTGACAACTTTACCCTGATCATTTAGCTCCTTGGGTCTCCTCTTTGTTTTCATCTACATTGGTTTGTATTTAGTGGAAGTAATTTTTTGTTAAAGTTTAAGGTGAAAATGTCGTGGTTACGTTTTCTAACTTCAGCTAGTTTTTTTTTTTTTTGGATAAATGTAGACCCACCTTTAACATACATCCATTGGGACTACATTGTGACCAATCTTGCACCCTTTTGTGTTACTCATGTGTCAGGTATTTGTCAATTTGAAGCCAGTAAGTGAGTGTTTTGGAGCAAGCCCCACATAAATTAATGTCTAGAAAAATTTGTGGTTATTTGTTGTGAAAAGGACCCCTATCGTTTCCTCAAAAAAGGACCCCTAACATCAGGTAGCCATTTCTGGATGAATTTGGGCCCAAATTTAGCTGCTGCCTCTCATTAGGAAACCTAGTATTGAGTAATCTTGTCATGGATATGGATTGCTCAATTATAGATTTAGAACGTAACAGTACTATTGAATCACCAATTTTAAGCTGAAATCCGATTTTAAGTGGAGCCTGGTTCCATTCCATTGTGACTAACCATTATCACCCAAAATATAAAACCTAACAAGATTGTAAGGTGACATTAAGACTCCCTTCACGTTGAAGCTCAATCCAAGAGGAGATACCTTGGCTTAATGTGGATAAAAATGGTTTACACAAAAAAAATCATAGATTTGTCTTCGTCAAATCTCTATAAGTAGGTTTTTTATTCTTTTTTTTTCAAAAAAATCTCTAAAAGTAGGAGGAAGCACATCTATCAGTGGAGGCCTACCAGTACCTACTCTAGTCTCATGATAAGTTGTGACTTGTATATGTTCTAAAAAAAATTAATCAAGAAGTTTATTACCTTGTTCGAAACTCAATTGTATCTCTAGCTGTTTCGCATCTGAGACTTTTACCCACACTAGCATCTTAAATGACAATGTTCTATCAGCCCCATGACTGACAATTTGGGATTTTTTTACTGGTAGAACATGGAGCCCCTGCTGTTGCTGCTGTAGTCTGGTCCGGGTTTCCTACTGGAAGATTGTTTTATGCTGATATTTTATCCATCAAAAATTGATTTTTAAATGTTTTTTCCTCTTCTGAAAAAAAATGATTAGCAAGTTGTTGGCAAGGGTAATTTTTAAAATTAGATGTTATGGTTATAATGCATTTTTGTTGTTTAGCAAAATTGACGTGCAGGAGGGGATTTGTAATGAAGAATATAACGTTTAGAGACTTTTCCATGTAGAAATTACTGCATACATGCTCCTGCATTTCTCAATAAATTAAAAATATACCCCGACCAGCTAGATTCCAGGTAAACCTTGTTGTACTATAAAATTGAGTGATGCAAATGAAGTAGGACCGATGCAAATACCTAGTTTAATTTGTTACATCTATTATAATACATGGTTTTCAGGTTGGTTCAACATCGTTTTATTAGCTCATATCAGGAGTGATACGTCGAGCCTCAAGTCATGTTAGAATTATGTGATGTATTAGTAATCAGGAAAAATATTTAACCTTTTATTCATCCTCATTTTGGTGAGTTTTACGAAGGACTGAATTGCTTAGGTGATGGAAGCAGCAGAAGCTTCAGCGGGGTTGTCAAGGACTCTTGTCAGAGGCTATTCTGTGCAAAATGTAAACCATATTGCACATCTCTCTGGTGCTTTGATTGGAGTTGCTCTTATATGGCTTCTCAGTAGAATCCCATCTTCAGAGCAAGAAGAATTAACTACAAGGGAAAAAACAGACAGATGAAGTTGGCCTTGAGTACCGTCATCAGATGCTGCAAATAAACTGGATTGAGAATTGGAGTATGAAGCAAATGAACAGGATTGAGGCTTGCGTTATTAACATTGAGGTGTACAGCTTTTTTAGACAGCTGGTGGGAAGCTTTTGGGACTTGTTATGTATCCATATATATTTTATATTGGACATGAGTAATTCTTGTCGCCTCCTTTTATACTTGTCATGTATTATTGATATAAAATATATTGGATGGAGTTAATTCTATTATTCTCTCCACTTTTATTCCAGATGACTGCCACGATCCGTGAGTCCTATCTCGGTTATTTACTTTAAGAGACGTCTGAATATGTTACTGCATATTTTACTGCCAGAAACGGTCCAATTCCATGTTATTTGGTACAACAATGAAACGCTTGAGTCCGTTCAAAGGGTAAAAAGGAAGCTGCAATCCATTCCAACCGAGCTCATCACTTGGAAAGCTATTGAAGATAAGGCCTGATTGACATTCCAACTATTACAAACAATGTTATATGAAACCATTTACAGCAACATCTTGAATATGAAAGCAATCAGTATTTACTCTATACATGGAGCTAAGATGAATGACAGCGGCTCCAAGAACTTCCTGTTCTTGAACTTTGCAAGCCAAAATCTTAAATAAAAACCTGTTCTTATAGAAGACAATCATTCAGATGTGGACTGCTCTCCAGTTCCAGAGCTCCTCAAATCAAGAACACTGCTCTGGATGAATTTATGAACTGCCCGTATATACCAATCTGCATTTGAGGCTGCTTCCTGCAAATAATTGGTGACTTTGCTCCAAATCTACATGTCTGACCCAAAAACATTTTACTAGCAGTCCAGGTGCTCTCCGATGAAGAAAGCTCAGAGTCTCTCAACACAATACGGCTTCTCTTGGCAGACCCATTTGAATCACTAACAACACTGGGCATCTGTAACAAATTGGAGCATGAAGCATTCAAACTCTGTTTCTGATAAATATTTTCTGTACTCTCTGTAGGTACATCTTTAATACCTAAGACTCGATTGGCCTCGTTCTCTAATCCAATAGCTTTCCAAGCATCTACAACGAGTTGTATGCTGTTGCTCTCTGGAGTGACGCCAGCTTCTTTCATCATTTGAAGCATTTCTTCTGCTTTCCAAGGCTGCTTTGCTTCCCCATAACCCCATATTAGTGTATCAAATGTCTTCTGATTGGGAGACACGCCAGCTTCACACATTTGTCTGTAAATCCTCATTGCATTTTCCATCTTGGATGCATTGCACCAACCACTTATAATGGTGGTGAAAATAACTACATTAGGTCTGACACCAAATTGCTTCATAGCCATCAGAAGGGCCTCAGCATTTTCAGGTTCTCTGGCTCGCACATAACCCTTCGCTAAGATGCTATATGCATGGATATCAGGTTCAATACCACCCAGCACCATGTCATCAAAGATATTTCTGCATTTCTCCATGAGCCCAGCTGCGCTCCATGCATTCATTATGGTGCTAAATGTTATCACGTCTGGTTTGACTCCCAATTCTTCCATCAAAGTCAATACCTATATTATAGAAAAATATAGACTTTTAAAACCACTAAAAACCACAGGTACAACTACTATTAAGTGATTAGCATTTGGGAGCATGAGACTGAATGTAACGTCCTCCATTACAGGCTACAACATAATTTAAATGTTTCTAATCCCATTAAAAAAAGACACATATGATTCCTTTTTGGTGAGAAAAGGGGTAAGCTGGCTCAATTATTTCTCCCTTAAATTGATATGTAAAAATGGATCTTTTGCCCAATATAATCAGAAAATAAGAATCAACTACTCAGATAATGATTTGTGATGTTTTTCTTCAAAAGAAGATCAGGATTTCACTGTCAACACAATTAGTTGCAGCTTAAAAAGAAAACCATTGCCAGTACAAGATACCTACCTCATCAACACCATCTGTGTCTGTCATGTCTAAAAACCCTTTTATGAGAGAATTTAAAACAACCAAATTAGGTACGACGCTGAGCCTCTTCATCCTGTAAACAAAGCTCAAGGCTGCCCTCATGTTGCCTTCTCTGCAGTACCCATTAATAATAATTCCACAAGTACGTTCATTGGGTTGCACATTCATATTCTGCATCTCCAATATCAAATCTTCAGCCTTAAATGTTTCTCCATTCAGGGTATAAGCTCTAGCTAAGGTATTATAGGAAACTGCATCAGGTTGCATTCCAGAAGCCACCATTTTATACATCACATTCCATGCTTCTTCAATTTTCTTCTGATTACACCAAGCTCTGACAAGAATATTGTAAGTTCTCAAGTTGGGCCTTGTGTTTTCCTCCCTGGACATCATATCCAGTAGCTTAACTGAATCATGCGGCCTCCCTGCTATTCCGTACCCTTTTATTAAAGTGTTAAAAGTACTAGTCGTCGGGTTACATCCACTTTCTTTCATTTTCCAAAAGGTTTTCATAGCTTCCTCTACGTTCCCAGCCTCAGAGAAAGCATTAATGACTGCATTGAAGAATATGGAGTCCGGTTTCAATCCATTATTCTTAACTTGGGAAAGGAGGGAAGGGATGCCATCAAAGTGCTTTTGGACGGTCAAGGCAGCTAATATTGTTGTGTATGTTATAAGAGAAGGCTTATGCCCGCCCTCTAACAAACTGTCAAAGACAGGCAAGACCTCATGGGGTTTACCCTTCTCAATCAATATGTTCATAAGCTTTGTTTTTGCTCGAACTGTCTGGCAGCTTTCATTGTTTGAGCAAACAGGACACATGTTCTGACTTTTGGAAACTGAAGGACTTGAAAATGGCAATGACTGAGTTCTTCCAGGCAGACATTGTTCCTGAACAAGATAAAGTACAAATTAGTCAGCATTCCGGTGAAATAAAATACATACACTCTGTGCAAAGAATCTGCTCAACAATGCCTTCCGAGAACCAAATTTGAGTGGGCAAAGACATTATAGTTCAATGATCTAAATAGTTAATTGTAATAACATTCCAATCTCTTCATATTTGATCCAGGTTAAATGAAGAAAGGTTTCAGAAAGTTTCAAATACTTTTTTGGAAATACATTAGTTCTTTTTTTTTTTTTTAACTGGTGTGAACTTCTATTAAAATTGTAATAAAATCAACCATGTTACATCATAGGGTACATGTTACAACGTGAGATATAGCATAAGAAAACAGATGGGCTCATAAACATCCTAAATGGGGTTGAACCCGACTTCAAAGAGTCCCTAGAAACCCCTGATTTTGCAAGCTTGTCAGCTGCTGCATTTGCAGATCTTGGTATTTTACTCCATGCAATGAGCCACACTTTGAGATAATATACAAGTTATTACTATATTTGAAAATGATTTTTTTAGGGTATTGAAAACGGCATTATTACTAAATACACCAGTCACATTTTAAAAACAGACATGCAACCTAAAAAGTACAAATGCTTCCAGATATAAAGTTAGATATCTTACTAAATGAGTTAAATATTAATAAACTTGTTAAAATAAAGTTAAATAAGACAGTTAAAGAAAGTATGGAAAAAAGGATAGTTGTTATTTTTTCACAATGTTTTGGATTTTAAGACAACTCAGAGAGTTTTGGATTCAGGTAATTATGGAAGAGGTCCCACGGTGTTGAGCTAATCATGATTTTTTATGAATGCTATCATGAAATTTGGATGCTAAGAATACAGACAAAAAATAAGAATCATAATTTTAAAACTTCTTTTTTGCACTAAAACTAGGTTAGCTATGGTAGTAGATGCAATAGGAAAAACTTGGCAACCTTATTGTCAATAAAAAATCATCACAAAAACAAGGGAAATGATCCACACCTCGTAGGTTGATGCTTTATTATGTTCTTCTCCCTCTACTTGTAGCTCCTTTTTTACATTCTTGGCCATTCCTATCCACAACTTTTGTACACTGGATTTTCTTCGGAGCCTTATATTTGCACCTCAATATTGTAAAGCAAAATCAATTGACAAACACATCCCACTGATAAGACATTCCATGAATACTTAAGGCCCAAGTACAAGCACCCCTGCCAAGGACAAAGCACAAGAATCAACTCATCATGCAAAAAGTGATTGTTATTATTCTCTTAGAAATGGAAAAAGAGAAGCCATTCACAAGTACAGCGAATAATGTCAACTTTCAAAAAAAGAAAATACAGTGAATAATGTCTCCCATCAAACAAGTGGTAAGTACAAAATTTGCACAAACATCAAAATCAGCAGGGATAAAATTTGCATAATCACCCAATTCCTTAGGGCCCAGAGACATTAAGATCCACTCCGGAATATCTCAATTTCATTATATCAATTTTATATTTCAGATATTTGAAAAAGAACAATCAAAACCTGTCTGACATCTATGATATTAGTCGGCTCTAAATTTCATAACAAGCAGATATTAAATTATATAACAGGTATCATAGAAGATATACGCACATTACCAGGTGAAGGATATTTAATAGAAATACTTAGAAAATCTTAAACTAAAGCAAGCATTGGATAAAAAAGAACATGTATAAGAATAGGCCATTAAGAAATAAGTATTTTTTGAATACTGAGACCTTCCGCCTGATTATTGGTCTAAGCAGACAGCCAGCTCAAGAAGCAGTAGTTGTTACAATAAGCCCACATGAGCAGTTAACGTGAAAAGACCACGAGAATCTAGCATCAGAGAACGATCTTAGAAGAGACATATAGCTGTGAACGGTACACAATAAGATAATAGCTCCCGATTAAATTATTCAAGATAGGAAAATTTGAATTGCCACCTTGTCATTTGTTATTCAATAATCTGCATCTGAGTTTTATAAAAAAAAAAAAAAAAAAGAAAAAGAAACAAGAAACTTCGAAAGAACTTACCAGTAAGATATCAAAAAATGCACGCGTAATTTTCAAACAAAACAAACTTCAAACTGTTTGGTATAAAAGGAAGCGTAAAATTACGCCAGTCTGAAAGAAACGAGTTTAATTTCCTATAATGCCTTCAGCACCCGAATCTCCTCCCCGACTGAAAAAGCCGGCTGGTAAATAGAAAACACAAATCGACCTCGCCTCTCTGAAGCCGATCAATACCGAAATATAAAAATTGAATTAATCAGGAAATGACGTTGATATCAAGCAGAAAACTAACTCCCAATCCAGCGCCAAGTAAAATTTTTTAAGAAGCCATCACCACAATGAACGGAAAAGCTTGCAGAAGTGGAAACTGGAAGCATCATAAACCGAGGAGGCAATGAAGACGTTAAAACAAATTTCATCTCAGTATCCTATACAGTCAGTATACTCTCTGCTCCCTACTGGAACTGAAACATACTATAGGTGAAATTTAATATAAAGATACGAACTTGATGTACCTCCTCTGCTCTGTCCCGCTGACCAGTAGAGGCAGACCGAGCGAAGAGCGATGCCTTCTCCATTTCATGTAACATTCAGACAGGGCCCCTGGAAAATCTTATCCACAAAATATGATCGATAGAGAATACGGCGAAAATAAGAGAAAATTTTGCAGAACAGCGAAACTAAAGTAAATACTAGTGGGTGTTGTTTTTCCTCATTTTTTTTTTTCTTCGGTCATAAAAGGATAATGGCCTTTTGAGTTTTGACAGTTGACTCGCACGCTTCCCTCTTCCCTCCATTCTTTTTTCTAGTTTCTTTTTTCTGGTCACTGAATATCTTTACAGAAAAAAAAACATTCAGTACCTCTTCTCTGAAATATTTATTAATTTTGTTTATAATATTTCAATCATTCTCACCTTTTCATGTTCGCACCAAATTAACATTAAAAAAGGTTTCACACTAGACATCAATATGGAACATACGAGATAGTCAATGTTTTAAAAACTGAATATAATAAGATTTCTATATAAAAAAATAAGATTAAAAATAAAAAAAACTATTAAAATACTAAAAAAGTAAGTAAATCGGTTCAACCGGTCCGATTCTCGATTCAACGGTTGAACCGCTCAAAACCGGCCTGTCAATCGGTTTTTTATTATTTTTAGGTCTTTGAGTAAACCGAATCGTTCAAAGTCCCGGTTCTGGTTGAACTCGATCGAACCGGCCGGGTCGGTTCGGTTTTCGAAACACTGTATAATACATAAATAAAATTAATAAAAATAAAACAAATTACTAAATGTATGTTAATATTTAAATATTTACGTTAATTAAAGAAAGAGTCGAGTACATGTATTTTCTCTAAGTATGAAACATATGAACATTAAATATATCAAAATGGTTGAAAGAATGTTACAAGAAGAGATTAAATAGAGAAAAAACACTCAAGATTTTTAGGGAAGCGACAAACAAAACTCGGTGGGCACATAAGAAGATGGAATATGAACACTTCTGAAGCGATGGGAGGGTCATGGACTCAGGTATGAGCGTACCCGAGTCGAGTCCCCAGTCTAGTTCAGAAATCACCGCTTCCAACTGAGTCACCGAACCCTCGACCCATTTTCTCCAGTATCTCACATTTTCTGATATAAATTCCATTTTTCCTTTGGTATTTTTAGGCAGCTCGTCATGGCAACGCTGATGCGGGAGCCCAATTCGACTGATATAGACGGTCACGATCTACCGAGGGAGACAAAACGAAAGATCCGACGAAGCGTCTCATGTGCTTCTCACGTAAGACTTGATTGCTCTTTCTGTCAAAGTTATGGGTTTCTGTAACCGGTCAGTGACGCCGAGATGGGGCAAATGTTGACGGGTCGGAGAAGCGAGGGATACTTGTCTTTCTAGTAGTTGGCTCGTTGCTTGCAGACCAAAAGCGCAGACCCCTCTGAAAGGTTTTCTCTACTCTTTGAGAGGAAAAATCAGTTTTGCTGAGGAACATCCCTTCCTTCCTTCCTTCCCTCAAGACGACTCAACCCTGAGCTCCCTTCTTGCAGAATTTCAGCGATAACACCGAAGTTCTGTCTCTCATTTTGGTCTAGCTGATTGATTGTTTGTAGCGCCAGAGAGCTCTTACTTGGATGATGTTGAATGTGTGGAAATGGTACCAGAGGTGCTTGACAGTTCATCCATTAAAGACCCAAATCATCAGCTCCGGACTTTTGTGGGGCGTAGGAGACATTGCCGCGCAGGCTATAACTCAGTCTACAGTAAACGCAAAGAAAGAACACGCTGTAAGTTCTTCTTATTGCTACTCTGTGTTTCAACCTCATTGTCATTCTCTCCAGTATCTGGCTTGGTGTATTCCTGATAATCTGATTGGAGGTTAGTTAAACGCGTACCTGGTAGGGTGACCGTTGTCGAGGCATCTTCTATCGCCCTCCCCTCTCGTCGTGATTCTTTGAAGGTGGCGATTGGTACATTAGGTTTCCGGCGTTTATTCGATTTTCTTTTTGTATTTACTGCGTTTAACTGAATGGTGTTATTGTCTTTGCGGTACATGTTTACCTTATCGTTGTGGAGTTGGATGATCATAACTATGTTGGTAGTATTGTTGTCTTTTGACGATCCAGGAGCTGCTACCTTTTTCCGTTTACCTAGTTGACTAGTTCTGGACCTGATACTTACAAAGGTGCTTGTAGTTCTTTCTTTTTGTATTCGAAAAGTTTTCCGTCTTTTTCCTTTTCCGTTGATTTCCAAGTCGCAGTATTCGGCTCACTCTTACCGATAGGCTTTTATGCGGCCTTGTCCGCTTTTGTGTGTTCTTGTCCAGAAGCTCAAGTCCTACCAGTGGTTTATCTTTGCTTTTCCTTATCAAAATGGCTTTTAAATCAAGTAGCACTTATATCTCTTCATGTTTTTCCGACGTGTATTAGTATGTCAATCTAAATGGGTTTTGTTTTTAGAGGGTTTGGCATGTTTTTCATTTGATTCTGCCGTTCTTAACCATTTTTTTGTTCATTTTTTTGTTCTTTTTTTTCTCTATTCTTGATTTCTTGCTGCATGTTGTTGTCGTTTTCAACTTTTATATCCCTGATGTACTTGGCATGTTTGAATTTGCTTATACATTGAGTTTATCTCATGCTTGAGAATTACGTGGAGAAAGCTTGTTTTCCTTCACTATCTATTCATAGACCCAGCTTCTGAAATGACTTTTTTTTATTTTTATGTCCTTTTTCTTTTTGTTTCTTTCATTTCCTCTACATTCTTTTAGAAGAATTATGTTTGAATAAAGCATCGTCAGGGGTGAGCGGGCAATGGCTAAAGTGTCAAAGAAATCTTTAGACAACATACCAACTACATGCAGCATTAATTGTGAAGTAGTGCTTAGTAAGAACGTAGGACATCAACCAGGTGATTATGTGGGCTGAAATATATCTGAAAATTGGTTTCCTGTTGAATGTATGTAAACAATTTCTTCTGTCCCGACAATTACAACATCCTATATTTGATGAAACAACTCTGTGATAAGTAAATGTCTTTGTATGATTTTTGATTGCAGTAATTGTTGAAAACAGTATCCTTTCTTGAAAAAGGGTGCAATTAAGTTGCTTTTGTCTGTTTACTTATCAACATTTTTAACTTGGAATTTTGGTTCCTGACAGTTGTTAGTTGCTTTTATGCTTGCCATTACCTGTAAATTTACACACAGGATGTTGGTTGATAACAAGGAAGGTAATTTTATCATTGGCAACCTCTGGCTGCTAGTCTGAATTAGACTATTTTGGCTTTAGACAAGAACATCTTGAAAACTTGTTTTGTCCAGTGTTTTAGAAGAGATTGCCTCAAACTGTTTGAGTGTTGCTGTTCACTACGCATTCAAACAAAAACTTTCCATTCAGTGTTAGCTGCTTTCAGCTTCTCCAGAATAGCAGCTGGAATGGGGTTTGTTTCTCTGTGTTGATTAATCTCCGAAACCATATTTGGTAGAAATAATTTGTGTTTTTTGCACCTATTTCCATTGCTATGTCGAATGCTTCTTCTTTATGTTTTGAAGAATAGGTTCTCTGAGGAGCTAAAGAAGATTGCCTTTTGAAATCTTGTCAATGAAAGCGGTTTTATATGCTCTGAAGCCATGAAAATAAGTTCTGTTATCAGTGAGAAACATGGTGCGTGTTTGCTCCTAGACTGCAAAGAGATCTTAGGTTCTCATGTAGAAATGATGTCTAGATCTGATCATATGTATTAAAATCTGTTTTGAATGGTTTCAGAAATGAAATAGAGTGAGCAATGCGTTAAAAACAAGAGTGATATATTTTGTTATTTGTGATCCAGGTTGTTGCTAAAACTTCAAAATTTTCACAACTGAAAAGTGAAGGATTTAAGATGTCATATACTGTTCTACGCAGATAGATGCCAACTTATTTAACAAAGCTACCTCATTTACTTCTTCATTAGACTATATACTGTTCTACGCAGATAGATGCCAACTTATTTAACAAAGCTACCTCATTTACTTTATCATTAGACTAAGTTTTCAAAATATTAGACTAATTCAATTCATGAAAAAAAATTTCCACTCTTTGAAAACCCATGATATCTGTAAAGTTGGGCCGAGGCCTATCCCAAAATGACTAGCCAAAGTTAGGAAACCTCTTTCCAACTAATAAGCCAGGAGTTATTTTACTCATTTATCAATGTGGGACTAAAGCCTAACACTCCCCCACACGTGTGAGCTTTCTTTTGGGCTTCCACACTTGGACAATTTGGGTGGAGGCCCACGTACGAGCACCTGCTCTGATACCATGTAAAGTTGGGCCGAGGCGTATCCCAAAATGACTAGCCAAAGTTAGGAAACCTCTTTCCAACTAATAAGCCAGGAGTTATTTTACTCGTTTATCAATGTGGGACTAAACTCTAACAATATCTTGTCATCTAATGGAATTTCGAAGGCATGACTGTTAAGTGATACCTTAAACTAATGCTTTTTTCTTCTGTGAGTATGTTAATATATGGTTTTGAGAAAATTGGTAGTATTTCTTAACAAAAACGGTTGGGAGCCTGCACCATAATAATTGTGCCAATCATTCGTTGATATCAGTTACTTGTTTGCACAGGATGAAAGTGAAAAAATTAAGATCAACTGGCGGAGAGTTGCTGTGACAAGCATGTTTGGATTTGGATTTGTTGGACCTATCGGTCATTACTGGTTGGTGTTTTCTGCTTCCAAAGTTATCATTCCTGTGAAGTCATTATTCATTTTATGTAAATAATTCTCTTTTTACATTTACCAAATTAAAAGGTGCAAATGCAATCTGCTTTTCAAATACTAGTCAAACAAGTGAATAATCTGTGATATTCTTTGAGGCACAATAATAGTGCTTTTTGTATCCTTCTTAAGTCAACAAAGAAAATGTGTTAAGGATGTTTTGAATATCTTATATCATCAGAAGATTGCTAACTATGCTGGAGTTATTATGATAGATTTAGTGCATAAAAAATGTTTGATCTAGAACAAGAAATGAATCACCTAGAACAGAATTGCTTCGCCTGTGTAAAGAGGAAGTGAAATTGGAGTCTGAGTAATGACGTTCCATGAGATAAAGTACCTTTTCACAATTTGTTTTTGAAAATTAAGTACCTTTTCATAATAGTGAATTGAATAAAATCTAGCAGCTGCATGCAATCTTCTTCACAGAAGCTAAGGTTATGATTCATGACCACTTCATGCATTCTTATGGGAACTTATTCTCCCTGCTCATGGGTCATTTTACTCTCTTCTTTAACTATGAGGGATGCCCAGACAAGTGTAATTCCATCATAAGTTGGACTTGCTTTGGTTTTATCCTGTTTTATTTATTGGTTTTTTTTTTCATATGCATTATATAATCAGAGTTGCTTTTCCTGTTTAATTTTATATTTTTGCTTTATTTCCATATGTTTGATAATCTAATCTCATCTTCGTGGCTCTTGCTTTATTTCCGTATGTTTGTTAATCTAATCTCATCTTCTTGGCTCTTTCTGTTATCAGCTGCTTTGAGTAATTGCTCATAAAGTAATAAATGATCGTTGGAAGTGTGATTGATCTTTGTAATAACTAAAAGCCAGAACATGTGCCTATTCCCACAATAGAAGCTGTTAAATGTATCCTCCTGTCTTATGAGATGAGTTAGTGAAGGCTACTAGTAGTATACCAAGTAGTATATTCAGGCAGCCATAATGAAGGAACTGAAACAGTATATGCTACTACAGCTTCCATGAAACTCTTGGAGAAACCCATTTTAGTGTTCTCTTTACCTCAGAGATAGTAATGCATATGGTATTAGGAATTTCTGCAGCATTTGTTGCCTGCTCCTGTGAACTAGAACATTTATTTTGCGTGAAATTGTAACCCATTGCTTTGTTACAATTTTCTTCTAATGAACATTTTCGATTCACAGGTACGAAGGTCTTGATCGGTTTATAAAGATGAGGCTTAAATTGCAACCTAAATCAGCTCGATTTGTAGCTGCAAAGGTTGGTCTTGATGGGTTAATCTTTGGCCCATTGGATTTATTGGTATTTTTCTCCTACATGGGGTTTTCCAATGGGAAGAACCTGCGTCAGGTGAAGGAAGATGTCAAAAGGGATTTTATCCCTGCCTTTGTTTTAGAAGGGGGAATATGGCCAATTGTCCAGGTTGCAAATTTCCGATATGTTCCTGTGAGATACCAGCTTCTTTATGTAAATGTCTTTTGCTTGGTAGACAGTGCTTTTTTGTCATGGCTTGAGCAGCAACAAGACGCTCCTTGGAAGCAGTGGTTTACATCTTTGTTAACATTGGAAGAGCAGAAGGGTCGGGAAGTTTGACCCTTTCACCGTTGTTGACTCTCAACCATTCCTTGACAGCCTGAAGAAAGTCTCTTTATACAAATGTCTGATTGATGTAGCCTGAAAGCTTGAAAAAAATACCAACATGGGGTTTTATTGGTTGGGGGTTCTAAAGATTTGTAAATTGAACGGCATCTTACTCGGGGGGATTTGGCTTTTGACAGGACAAAAAAAATGGTGCTAGAGCATAATAATGACCTCTTTACCTCGAAATAGTTTTTCAAGGTCAGATGAAACTATAGTTGAATGACACGTTGAGTATTTGCAAGATTAATTCAAGAAGTACCATGTTTCACTTCCATAGGGTTTTTGAAGCAGCATTTCATACCCTTGATGATGTGTTGAACCACGTTTCATCCCACTCATTGCAGCTTATGGCGGCCTGATGAAATGGTATTTGTTGAAGCCATGAACTACCTGTGCTGATGCAAAGTTTCGATGATTCTGGTGGTAACCCTAGACTATCATCTCAAGTAATTATTGTCAGGTACCAATGACATTAGATTGCAGAGACCATTATAACAGCCCGCCACAGTATCAGATCACTCGTTGAAAATAAACGAAGAATGGAATTTTTACAACTATTTCAGTTCATTTGAAGAGAGGCCAAAGGCATGTAGCAGTTTTTGACCCCGATGGGTAAGTGAACGCCAAATATCAAACGTCTACCACAACAGAGGAAGCTGGTCCTCAGGAGATCCAGACTCCAGCCAACAAGCTCTAGCAACACCCAAATCCTTTCAATGTGAAAAATTATGAGTAATAAGGCGATCGTCTTTACATGTAATTTCAAAATATGCTGGTTTCTTGTATCGTTAAACAAGATAAATACGCATTAACAGAAACCCAAGCTGGATCACTGGAAATAACAAGCCAAAAACACTAGATCCAAATCCATGACCGAAAGTTAGGTGCATTGCATGGCTTTGAGTCTGCGTGCCTTTTCTCTGCTTTTCCAAGTTAGTAACCACACACGCCAGATAAATATTGGTAGTAAAAATAGGGTCAGATCTGCAACTCCTTTTATAGAATTGTTCTCTTTAAATCACAAAAAAAGAGAGGATTTATTACTCCAGTTAAACGAGTCTCAGTATTGTTTTTCTGGGAGAGAGGACCAACCCCTTTACTGGCACATGACTAGCAATTCAGTATTGGAATAGTATTCGTGGAGTCAATTGGCTTGTCCATTACAAGGACCATGCAAAATTTATATACAGCATTATTACAGGCAACCAACAGAGGCTGGAGTGCTCAGAGACTACCATCGTCAAACAAGGCATCCATCTTCATTTTAAATGACAATATAGTATGCAATAGATACTTAAAGATGCTGAAAAGGGAAGCCTCTGTCTGGACTGAAGCAGTAATTACCATTCCGTTGATGGCATATCAGTCAAAACTCCAAACAATCAGTGATATGAACTATAACCTCCACCAAGGGGCACTCTTGGCTTGAACAGAGCAACAACTGACAGACAGGGGCAGTGGTTGAAGTAAATCGTCTGATAATGAGGAGAAGAAAATGTCAAAACCCCTGAAGAGCACTTTCCAACTCATCAAAATCTTAAGCATGGCAACAAAACACTGGTACTTACCGGTACACTTAATAAAAGATTACTCGAGTCGACTAGGACAGGAAGCCCTCTTCTTGCTGATACTGGGATAGACTTCAAGGCTAGTTGGGCCCTTTGAGCTGATAATTGGCGATACTTTGCACAGCTTATTTTCTCTGATGTGGGCTCAACCATAAACTCCGAACATACTATATCCTCTGGACAGCCCTTCACAACCTCGCCCTTTGACAGATGGGAAAGATGCAACCAATCATTTTCTATCATGTGGCGTACCGCAACCTCTGTATCTCTGTGCATTATACAACTGCCACAAAGGTTGTTTATATTTAACTCTTCCCCGAAATGATTAAAATTGAACTTATTCAACAAAGCATCCTCTGCTATAGTCGAACCCAGTTTCCACATGATCAAGAATCTATTCATAAAATGGCAGATATGTCCACATTGTAGTGGTTCTCTCACAGGGGCGGAGGAAGACATCTTCTCATATCTCAACTCCTGACTTAAATTTTGCTCTCTTTTGGCACTGAAATGCTTAGATTCTTCATTTTGCAGAAAAACTATTCTCTGAAGGGTAGACTCGCTGACAAGATTAAGTTTCTCTGCTTCACTTAAAATTTCACTTGAATAAGTCACACGCAAGAACGGCAAATCCAAGGCATTTGGCTGTAAATAACTTGAATGTGATTTTGCTTCCAAAATAATCTGCTCCACATCATGGAAGACAGAAAACTGCTGGCTGGAGAATAAATATGTCGGAGATGCTTGTATCCCTGAAGGTTGTGGGGAATCAAGTGAACAGCAGACTAAAATTTTTGTGCCTTTAGAACCTGGCACTGCAGATAGGAGACAACCAGCGGCAGTAAGAGAATTCTGCATGTTTGACAATTTGAGACATGAGAACATTATTATCACTAAGAAACAAAAGGAAAGCATAAACAAAGCATGCTACTGAAATATCAACATAAAAGTAAATGATTTTATTTTAGGGCACAAGTCTTTTTCTGAACAAAAAAGGGGAATGCTTGATGGCACATTGTAAAGTGTATGATTTCAATGTAAGCTACATGTCAGTTCCTGGTCAGTATTCCGAAAACCGTTTGATGACTCGTTATTGGCTCATACTTCAATCTCCCTCCTGGCATGACTGCATGCTTCAGGAATCCATAACAAATGAACATAAACAGAGAAAACCAACTGCTAGCATAAGTAATGAGGGAACCTTGCATGGAGAACTATGCAAGTAGTTTAGCAACAGCCGAGAAATCCGACCCCGAACTGGTCGATGCCTCTGTGAGATAAACTGTTGCAAAACATTGGATCCTTGTCAGTCAGGAATTCGATTTTGCTCAATACCACACCTAGTAATTGGAAGATATCTATGGTTTTCGTTGTAAATTGAAACTTAGGATAATGAAGAAAGTTAGGAAAAGATCAATTACCTGTAAGATCTGTGCTATAAACTTTGACAGATATATGTCCTCGATTTTGATGGGTTCAGTTTCACCACATCAATGGTAGCATACCCTTGCTACAATAATACAAAACAGTAGTGTAGGATGTTTAATTACTCTCAGCATCTTAAACCAAAGAATGCTTATCATAAGGAATATTTTGATCTTGAAGAAAGAAAAGTAACATCATGGCAGGTAATTTAAAAAATAAAGGGACACAACAAAAGCTTCCAAGGAGTTCAATACAAAATATAACGTAATTGATGCTGAGTCAACATAACTATGCTTTTGCCAGACATTTAACATGCTGAGTCAACATTGCTATGCTTCTGCCAGACATTTGACATGGAGTACCACAAACAGAAATGGAAGGAAAGCAATAAAAGATACATACATCAAAAAGAAAACAAAACATTTACTTTACCGCTGTGACAGTTACGGCCTCATCTATCAATCTCACACAAACGTATTCAGTATATGATCGTACATTTCGGCAGGCAGAAATAATTGATTGCATTTCAGATTTGAATACACCTGAAAAGTGGAAAATATGGTTGCTACATTAAAGTGCTATAAAGCTTAATTTGGCTTATATTTACACACAAAGCTTCAAAAATATAATATAGATAACTAAGAACTGGAAGCTTTGGTAACATTGGAAGCATGAACACTATACATCCCTGTTCTGTTGGTAAGACCTAAAACCTCAAACCTCATACTAGAACCCCTCATGAAACTATTGAGCCAAAGTCCCATTACACCATAAGACAGCAAAATTCATCATCATCAGAATAAGATAATTATGTAAACAAAGTGCGTCACCATAACTACTCAATTGGTCAACCTGTTAGTCAACAAATAAGTCACCTGATGATATGTTCCTCAAGGACATACGAATCCTGTTACGAGCAAATATGTCTTTTTGATTTGTTGGATCTTCCACCCATTCTTGCCTTGCTACTTGGCAAATCTGCACAAACAGGCATTCTATCAATCTGCACACTGCCACACCAAATATTAAGCACACAAATAGACAGAATGACGGATCCATCAAATTGTTTAAAAAAGTTGGGCTGACAATTAGTTGAGTTAACAACTCTGTACACAATATTGGCAGCTCACTTTGTACATATCTTCTTTTCGAAAATCTAACAGTGGTCGGACTAAAAGAATTCCTTTACTGCTTGAATTTTCTTCATAACAATGTAAGCAGGAGCCAAAAAGTTGAGAAACAAATGGCATGCCAGCGAGCCCAAGAATGCCACTATTGCGAGAGAGCCTCAGAATGAACAATTCAGCCTGCATCAAACACCAGTTCTTATCAGTGGGGAACTCCATTTTGTGCAGTAAGGATTTAAAGCCGTGAACCTTATTCTGCTCAACTAATAGTCCTATACTTTGTACTAAAAAAACATCATATTAAAATGCAAAGAGAGCCTTTGGAAAAATAAGGACCATTAAATTTGAATAGTTATTGAATAAAACTTTGAAAAAGATACTTGGTCCTTCTCTAAAGCCATGCTAACTTCAAAAAGTAGATCTATAAAGGCATCCTAACTCCAATAAAATGGATATCTAAAGCCATTTTGTTCTAGTTCCCCAAACCAGTACCACAAGTTCATTTTTTAAATATATCTCGGTCTCAAATTATTTGTCATTTCCATGAAGGTTTAGTTAACAAATCAGATTTGAATTTTTTCTATTTTAGTGGATTGATGAACATGTTGCAACATGTTCCGTTGACTGATGGAAACAAACATGACACTCGCCATCAGAGCTACTAGACCAAGAATAAAAGATGTATAAGATATGCAAATGAGATATCAGATAGCTGAAATGTGCCCTCGACAAAAGAATCTTTAAAGCAAAGCATCATGAATTCTTAGATCATATAACAAGCTTTCTTCAACAAACTGAAAAACCTCAACCAAAAAAGATAAAAAAATTTGACTAACACCACCATATCTGCCTTCTAACAATCCCATAGGTGTAGGAACAATCTCACCATCTTAAAGAACTCACGGCTACTAAATACATGAATGTAGACAAAATTAATGGTTGAAATACAGCTATTTCCATTAAGATATAGAATCATTTGAAAAAGCTTTCAGGAAATACCTCAACACAAGTATGGTTTGCTTTTTCAAATAATTCATGAAGAAAAACACTTTGACATGATAAGGCTGAAACCTTTGGCAGAATCCTGTTCTCCAAATGATAGGCATTTCACTCAGAAAAGTCCAACCAAAAGGTTTTGCTATGCAAAAAATTGATGTCACAGATAGATGATAGTTCATTTTTTACTGCTACAAAAAAGCCACACAATCATATTATTTGTGAAACATATCCCGGGTAGATTTTGGAGTCAATTTTTTTAACTTAAGTTAGTCAATGTTGCATTTAACAACAAAAAACCCAATAGATGTACAGAGACGCACACCACACACATGTTTGATGAGACTTGAACAGACACCTCACTTTTAGAAACCCACCCATGTTAGTATTAGAAACCTCCAAATCATTCAATTCTATACTGTCAAAAGAGCAAAAGAGGATGGATGAGTTAACTAACCTGGTCGTCTGCATGGTGTGCGACAAGCAACACTCCTATATGCTCCTTGATACAGACATCCTGAAAAATTTCATACCTGAAATAAAACATACTGCAGTTAAGAGTTTCATTGAGGGACAGGTGTATTTTGGTCATTTTGCCCCTTGCAGAGTACTTGTGATGTGTTGGTTATATGTTACAATATTTAGACAAAGTCAAATTTCAATGATGCAACTTTTTACAGTTTCAGTTTATAGTGCACCTTTATACAAGGGCATATCTGTAACTTTTGTTTATATCTTAAAAAATAAAAGAGGGCTATCATGTCTTGTGCAGTTTTGCTCTCCTTCTCTGTTTCTTTCTCTTTTCTTCATCAATCTCAAAGGCAATTATCAATTCTAGAGTACCCGAGCTAACTGTAAATTTTTTAGACAGATTTTCTTTTTCTTTTGAACTATCTAAATTTTGACTGCAAAGTCTCTTTTCTTCATCAATCTCAAAGGCAATTATCAATTCTAGAGTACCCGAGCTAACTGTAAATTTTTTAGACAGATTTTCTTTTTCTTTTGAACTATCTAAATTTTGACTGCAAAGTTAAAATAGTGGATGAAGAAATTAGGACAACAAAAAAAAAAAAAAAAAATCGATTAAGTTAAAGCTATTCAACATTGGCGATAGAAGTTCACAAGAGCTCAAGTTGGCATAAGTTACTTGAGATCCTAGCATCAGTCAAAATATAAATACACACAATTTAGTTGGTTTATTAGACACTTCACTAAGGTTTACCAGAGCGATAAGTTTGATCCTTTACCAACAACACATATATAAGTCATTTCTATTTCTTGTCCACATTGGACAATATTCGATTTACCTATCAAATCTAAAAACAACAACTGACATGGATTAGATAGTATTATGATCTAAAAGACGTACACAGAAAAAAACAACGAAGAAGAGAATTACGTGTTAAAGACAAGAAATAATAGAAGAACCATTTAATGGTATCCTTCAAACTTCAGTTGCATCCTCTACGTTAACAATGAAAATATCACCATACCAAGCTGGTGCGTATTGATAAATGGGAAATATTTTTCTATTCTTTACCTCTTATAGGTACTAACTGACTCTCTTTTGGTCTGTTCTATGTTATTTAAAATAAAGAAGATAAATAACTAATAGATCCGTTGGAGTCTTATGTTTGACAAAATCAACTTTTACCAACTAAACTAGCAACTGCATGACCAAGTAACCAACAAACTGTCACTACGTCAAAGAGTCGTGAGCAGATCCATCAGAAAGGCGCAATTGCAATGCATTTGAGATGCGCCAGAAACACACATTTTCAATACTTAAGTACACGGAGCAGATAAGTGGCAGCTGCAGTACAAGAAATACTGAAATAATAAGCATAACTTCCTACATAATCCCCAAATCGGGCTGCAAAAATTAAGCAGATCAATCATTGACTAAAAAATGTGATAACTGACCTCTTGTCTCGAGCTGCTTCTTGCAAGTGACCTTGTTTTGGCCGACCACTAGACCAATCACAAGCAGCAACTTGGCATCTAATTCCTATACCAGACAGTCAGTTACTCTGTTTTTTTTTTTTTTAAAGTTAGTTACTCTGTTTAACTTGAAACAAGAAATGGCATCAATGAGAATAATCACTAGTAACAAAAGTTCGAATTACCCATTTTAAGTACCATATCGCGGACATGTTGAGCCTCTTCCGTGCTCTCTGGGCGCAGCCCGTGATCAACAACAACCCCCAAAAGGCCATCAATACAACCAGAGTTCCCATCGTTCTCGATTAGGGCATCTTTCTTCCAACCCGAGGCCAAAATGCAAAGCCCAATACTATCCGCTCCACCCGACACCCCCAGAGCTGAAAGTATCGCAGAAAGATTAAAATGATCGAACTAGTACTTCAGCGAGTTCTGAAATTAAAGGTAACCAGCTAAAAAGGAAAGAGGTAACTGACCAATTCGGTGGTGAGGTTTGATACCCGCCATGGCCATTCTCCGGGAAAAAGTTTCTTTGAATTTTATCATGCTAGCCGCATCACCACCCTCGGAAACTTTGCACATTAAGCGACTAAGAAAGACCAACCTCGGAGTTTTAAGAGAACGCAACATTTTATTTACGTCGTAGCAATGAGGTGGTAAGGTGCAAGGACGGAAGAGTGTATTCATTCCTCTACCTATATTTTCCTCTGGAGAATCGCAGACTCTCTCATGGGCAGATAGACGAGCAGATAAGCTCCCGCCATTTTTTTGAAAACGTGTGCTGCGGCCCTGCGGCTTGGCAGGAAGGAACACCGGAACTATGGCTTCATAGTGATGAATATTTGATTATTTATATACTTGGCCCATAATTTAAATTTAATCAAAATTATATAACTAAAAATATTCTTTAGATAATATTAATTTAGATAATTCATAATGTTTCTCAATATAATTATAATCTAATAATTAAAAGCATTTTGAATCTCAAACTAGATTGCAGATGATATAAGAAAATTATATTTTTAATTGATATATTATGGATATATATTAACCTACTACCACTGTTCTTGGAGAAATAATGAAAATTATAGACAATATATTATTATTCATGAAGGTGTTTATAAAAGGAAAAAGGGTTACTCTTTTATACAACATTTCAACGCAATGAGATCGGGGACGGTAGGTCCGCACGAAAATAATACACATGGTCCAATGTAGGCCGTAGGATTCTCCTTTCAAGGAAGCCGGACAACCGTCCGATCGCCTTTTGTAGGGTCAGATGATCCCTGTTTAGATTTTGGCGCACCTGGGAATAAATTCACCTTCTGGTAGACTGTTACTCTGGATTTCTGTAGAGGTCTTCTCTTCTCCGTGTCTGCTCGAGAGTCCCGGACCTGACACAGACTCGCCACTCTCCATCTGCAAAAAAGCTCCACATCCCATGGAGCTGATATTTCCCGCCAATTCCCTGACGGAGCCAGACCCGCAACTCCGTCGTTCGTCAAGCCACTAAAGGAAGGAGAAACTATGATGATCTCGATTGGTAGAACAAAGCGTACTACATCTATTTCTCTCATTCCTCTATTAATTTCGATTGTTTTATTCGCTCTGAAACCCGGACAAGAGAACCCCTCATCAAAATCGACAGAAATCCCTGATAAATTGCCGTCCGGAAATTATATTGTCCGATTTTTGGAATATCGCCCCGCGGAAGATCACCGGGCGTATCTTCAGAAGAGTGTTGAACCCGTTAGATGGAAATGGATCGAGAGGCGGAATCAGCCGCTTCTTTTCCCACCGATTTCGGTCTTGTTTCTATCGAGGACTCGTTTCGGTCGGCCCTGATTCAGGAGTTTGAAAAATTGGGAAAAGTGAAGGATGTATCGGTTGATATGACTTATACGCGGAGCTTGCTCGCCGATGGCCGCCGGAACTCTGATGTTGTTAACAAGCGGCCGGGAAAAATATTTACAAAGATGTCTTTTGAAGAAGACAACAGCAAGGAGATCGGCAATTCAACGAAGTTTTGGAAACGGAAACTTCTGATGCAGGTTCCTTTGTTTGTTGCATTTGGTTTTAGTACATATTTCTTATTAGAGAATCTGTGACTCAAAAGGGATATAGTGGGAAAAGAAATCTGTCCTTCTACTCGACTTTTGTGCCATAGCAGTATATTCTGATAAGTGTTTAGTACAACTTCTATGTTGGCACGTTGTGAATTTGCCTGTCCGAGAATTCATTATTTCTAGGTTCTTGTTACAGAGATCCCAGGTTACATCAATATTTGGTGCTGAAGTGCTGTGGGCAAAAGGGTACAAGGGTAGGAAAGTAAAAATGGCGATCTTTGATACTGGAATTAGAGCAAATCATCCACATTTCCGCAATATCAAGGTATGATAACTGGCTATTAGATTGTTCTTGCCGGCTATGCCAATACCAGGTGTAGAAGCTGTTATTTGGTCCGTGTCTTATATTGTGGTAATATTCCTGAAGTAGTTCTTTTGTGCTTTTTTTCAAAAAAAAAAAAAAAAAGAGCCTTTTGAGATGGCTAGGGCATGCTGAAAGGAGGCCTGCATAAGTGAAAGGTACCCAAGAATCTAGCAGATGACATGAGCCAGTGTGGGAAGAATCTTGAAGAGGTTCAACCAATGAATACTTGTGTTTTATGATTTATCATTGTCCTTCAGTGGCAATTAGCAATCACTATCCAAGGAAAGAGAAAAGGATGAGGATTTATGTAATAATTCAAGATTACCCAGATAAAGCATAATGAAAAAGATTTTGTATCTCATATTTTTATGCTGTATAATGTGAAATTCTATGGGTGAAAAGCTGTCAGATGGATTACCTTGTCCATGTTTTCTGTTTATGGAATTTTCTCATATTGGCATTTTTTGAAGTGCACATCTAGGCTATTTGCATCTTTGGATTATCTCTTTTCTATGGATGATTGCTTGTGTTGGCTGCATATTTTCCATCTAGTAGCATAGTTTTCTCACTTTTCTGACTCTTTAAACATATTGTTGTTACTCTGAGGAATATTTTATGTCAAATGACCCATTTTCTCTACATTGTTTCAGGAACGCACAAACTGGACTAATGAAAATACCTTAAACGACAATCTTGGGCACGGTACATTTGTTGCAGGTGTTATTGCTGGTGCAGATGCAGAATGCCCAGGTTTTGCACCAGATGCAGAGATTTATGCATTTCGTGTGTTTACTGATGCCCAGGTAATGAATTCTGTGCTTAATGAACTTGCTACTAATAATCTTAATGGCTGTAATGAGGTTTATTTACTCTGCGCTACTGCTGTTATTCTTCACAGTTGACGGGATATTGATGGGTTTGTATTCAGCTGTGTTGCAGGTCTCTTACACCTCCTGGTTCCTTGATGCATTCAACTATGCTATAGCAACTGAAATGGATGTATTGAACCTAAGTATTGGTGGACCAGATTATTTGGACCTTCCCTTTGTGGAAAAGGTAAACCTTTATGTACCACTGAGAATTACTCAGTGTAATAAAAATTGTTTCAGTTGACAAAAATTCAGTGTTTAAGATTACTTTTAATATGTGAGTAGCTTGTGTCCATTAAAGATTCCTTATATTATAACTTTCAAAAAACAAGACTCCCAAGTTCTTTGCAGTATTTTTCCAACAGTATAAAACACCAGGAGAATTTGTGTCTAAGATCTGGATATTCTTAATAGATGCCTCATGGTAGTTCAAGCCTTGTAGGCTCTATTTCCTACCATGGGTACTTCTTTGACTTGTGTTGCCACTATTAGAACAAACTTTTCCCTTCAGTAATTTTGACAGATTGCTAATCATCGTGTGTTCCATACTTTTTTTGAAAGCATGTGAAGGCTTCACCTGTATTGTACCTTTTAGGCTTTAGGACATCTCCTACAATGCATATGATGTTCTCTTCTGATATTTTCGGGTGCTCTTTAAATATGTTGGAAGTACCACACTTGCTAATGTAGTATTTACCTGTTAATAGATTTCCAAGAGCCATGGATACCTTATTTGTCAATTTAAAGGCGTTTATATGGTTATGTACTCGTGTCATGCAGGTCTGGGAGCTCACAGCTAGTAATGTTATCATGGTATCAGCTATTGGAAATGATGGACCTCTTTATGGTACTCTGAATAATCCAGCAGATCAAAATGATGTGATTGGTGTTGGTGGCATTGATTACGATGATCACATAGCCCCATTCTCTTCTCGTGGCATGAGTACCTGGGAGCTCCTCATGGGTATGCATCTTTCATTGCTGCTGCAAGCTTCCAGTCTCTCTTGGTGTACTTTTCCATTATGATTGCTCACCTTAACGATCTTGGATTTTGTCTTATCCAGTTATGGCCGCATGAAGCCAGATGTAGTGGCATATGGGAAGGACATAATGGGTTCAAAAATAAGCACGGGGTGCAAGAGCCTCTCAGGCACTAGTGTTGCAAGCCCAGTAGTTGCAGGTGTAGTATGCCTACTTGTCAGTGTCCTTCCGGAAAGCTCCCGGAAGAACATTTTAAACCCTGCAAGCATGAAACAAGCACTTGTGGAAGGAGCCACAAAGCTTTCAGGTTCCAACATGTATGAGCAGGGTGCAGGAAGGCTCAACCTGTAAGTTGAATGACATTTGGAACAGAATTTTTTTTAATTAGATGATATTATTTTTGGCAGCTGTTATTTATTACATTTCATTTTCTGTCAGCTTAGAGTCTTTTGAGATCCTTCAAAATTACCAACCTCGAGCAAGCATTTTCCCCAGTGTTCTTGACTACACCGACTGTCCATATTCCTGGCCCTTCTGTCGCCAACCACTCTTTGCAGGTGCCATGCCTGTGATCTTTAATGCAACCATTCTTAATGGTATGGGTGTGATTGGCTATGTTGAGGACCCACCGATATGGCAGCCTTCTAATGAAATAGGCAATCTGCTCAGCATCCGCTTCACTTACTCAGACGTCATCTGGCCTTGGACTGGCTTTCTGGCGCTTCATATGCAGATCAAAGATGAGGGAGCCCAGTTTTCTGGTGTGATTGAGGGAAACGTGTCACTTAGGGTTTATAGTCCCTCACCTTCTGGAGTGGAAGGCCCACGGAGGAGTAGCACGTGTGTGCTTCAGCTGAAACTGAAAATGATCCCAACTCCTCCAAGATCTAAACGGGTCCTATGGGACCAGTACCATAACATCAAATACCCTCCTGGGTATATTCCAAGGGATTCCCTTGATGTTCGCAATGACATCCTTGACTGGCACGGGGACCACCTCCATACGAATTTCCACCTCATGTACAATATGCTGGTAGATGCAGGATACTATGTGGAGACACTTGGGTCACCCTTGACATGCTTTGATGCTAAAAGCTATGGCACACTGCTCATGGTAGATCTGGAGGAGGAATATTTCCAGGAAGAGATAAATAAGTTGAGGGATGATGTCATCAGTAGTGGTTTGGGATTGGTTGTGTTCGCAGACTGGTATAATGTGGAAACTATGGTAAAGATGCGGTTTTTTGATGATAACACACGTAGCTGGTGGACCCCAATTACTGGAGGGGCCAACATTCCAGCTTTAAATGAGCTTTTGGCTCCCTTTGGAATTGCTTTTGGAGATAAAATCCTGAATGGTGATTTTTATACTGAGGATGAGCAAAGTCATTATGCTTCTGGTGCAAATATAGTGCGATTTCCTGGAGGAGGATATCTGCATAGCTTCCAACTACAGGACATCTCTGAGGGTGGAGCAACTCGTAATGTACTGCTGAGTTCTAGTATGACAAAGGTAAGCAGGAAATGTTATGAAAAGCTTATTATGCATTTTGAGCTTCCTTACTAAGGCCTGCCTCACAGATAGATACTGCACCAATTGCTTTGAACACTACCAATGTTCTTTGGTTTTTCTTTTTCCTTTTTTTTTTTTTTTTGCACCGTTGAGTTCCTCATAAGTAAACCTACAGGTCGAGTCTCCCATTCTTGGTCTGGTGGGGATGGGTGGAGGTCGCGTTGCTGTGTATGGGGATTCCAATTGCCTCGACAGTAGCCATATGGTGACCAACTGCTATTGGCTTCTCAAGAAAATACTCGATTTTACCGGGAGAAATGTGAAGGATTCGATGCTTTTCTCTGATTCAGCTAGAAGGAGCTCTCCTTTACAGGAAGATGACAAGCAGATGCCTTTTCGCAGAAAGGATGTCAATTTTTCTACTTATTCTGCAGTCGTGGGTAAAGATTTGATCTGCCGAAATGATACCAGGTTTGAAGTTTGGGGGACCCAGGGTTATCTCCAAGTTATAGGAAGCAGCAGGAAATTGCCAGGGTATCCTACTATGAATTTGGGAAGTGGTTTAAACTTAATGGAGAGTTCCAGTCTGAAAGAGAATTCATCGTCTACTGTTGGTCGAAAAGGTTTCAGCAAAACAATGGATTTTTTGGGTTTGATCAATGGAGAAGAGGTATTTAGTCTGATGCGGATCTAAACATTTAATCTTTTACTTTCACTGCCCACTGTCGGCCCCTGTAATTCAAAATTCTTGCTTTCCCTCATTTCACTCTGATTAAATTTTTTGCCTCTACTTTTCTTGCAGATTGATGTGCCCATGTTGGTTGCTAGTCAATGGCTAGTGCCTGCTCTTGTCGCTATTTTTGGTAACTAAATACCCCCAAGCATAATTTGTGATGTTTTTTAGCTCCTGCAGTCTAATTACTTGTTTCTTGTCAGGAATTTTGCTATTTTGGAGCTGCTTTTGGAGAGTGCGGCAAAGAAGACGGAGACGGAGACGGTCTGGATCCGGACGTTTGGCTAACGTGTAGCTTCCCCAAAGGACCGGAGATGTCCGGCACTAACACAAACTACCTTTAACAAGATACACCAGTCTTTTTTGACTTCCAGTTTTCCGAGTCTCCAGTATAACTAATCTAATCAAGGTGTGGAGCAAATTGCTCCGGATCAAATGAGTATAAAGTTTGTATGGCCTGCTTTGCGAGGGGAGAATTGTTGTAGCTTGTCAGGACAAACGTCAACAGTGTCTTAAATATTTATTTAAATGGATGAGAATCTCGTTATTTTCGCAGCGGGAATTCGTCAATAGAGCCTTTTTTTTCACCCTCAATGTGTTGTTGAGTGTAGAACGAAAAAATCGACTGTTTGTGATCCCTTGCACAAACCAAATGTGCACACTCTTCGAGCAGTGGCTTTCGTTAAGCTTCCACTCCAATATTTTTCTAAATTCAAGCGAGTCATTCTGTCATATTCCTCAAACACAGAACGAAGAATTGCACGAAGAACTGCTCAAGTTCACTTAATAACAAATATGAACAAAATGAGATTTCATAAATCACATCATTGTAATACTGAAACAAGATTCACCATTGCTGAGAGACTAGAAAACAGCGGGAAGTTTCAACTTCCGACAACAGGCAGGAACATGAAAAAAGTGGGTAAAAACTCTTCACACAAATCCTTCCGCTAAGATGGGCATCTCCTTTTCTCTTTCGTCATCACTCTCGTAACCTCCTTCATCGACCTTCTTCACACCCCGTAATCCATCAACACAAGCCCTCCCACCACCCTTTTCTGGAACCTCCGCACCTAAAACCTTATCAAAGGACCCCCCACTCTCAGCGCCAGGAATTACCTTGTCACCGAAAACCTCCGGCAACCCACCCTTTTCAGCCGCACCGCAGCTCTTACCGGGTTTCGCAGAAACTCCGATCAGAGAATCCTTCAATTCACCGACGGTAGGAGCAGGATTCTGTACACAGTCGCCGGATTCCTTCTCCTCACCTGCAGAGAAGAGTGAGGCCGCTCGCGATTTGACAGAGCTGGCTGCTTTCGCAAAGGCCTCTTTGATGGCCTCCGGCGGGAGGGCGCAGTCTTCGAGCCCCGCGTCTTCAATCCTTGGCGGACGAATCATCTTCAACTGGGCTCCTTCCGTCGTCTCCATGACAGCAGAGGTATGAAGTAAAACTGTTTAATCCGGAGAAGAAGAGATGATGAAACCGTCCCCCTTGCGCTCAACGAAGCTCTCCTATTGCGAATACGTGAATCCTCGCGGAACCTTGTAGAAGAAGAAGGCGCGGCGGATCACACTCCTTCATATAGCTCGAATTTTATTAAAATGACTGTTTTGACCTCCCAAGTTCAGTGGTGTCAAGACGAGGCTTTGAGTTCGATATGGTCACCCTGACATGGGTGACTTAAAAAAATCATCCTACTCCCTTCATTTTATGTACTTACATTAGTACAGCCACTACGGGGGAATGTTTATTGCTTATTTCTTTTTCTATCCGAACCAGAAGTTAGGGGAATTAAGTAGTATACAGTCATCATGAAAATAAATACTAGGGCTAAGGCATGCTCTCATACAATCATTAATTACAGACTTTTTCAAAAGGCACGGTACTGAAGCTCTCCATGGCCTGATTTCTTGTGCACCTGTGCTGCCAAAAATCCCTCTTTCAAATCAGCCACCGAGTTTGCCTCCATGAGCTAGTATTGTAGCTGTGCAGTGCAGTGGTTGTTCCTGCAGCAGTCCCAATCACTTGTGGATCCATCTCTTGAGCTTCCAATGCACCTATTGATTTTCTTTCATTGATTGAATAACTAACTGTGAATCTCCTTCAATGATAATATGAGTGTTTCTATATAACTTTGTAATAAGCATGAAAGTGAGAGTTAATGCAATGAACTCAGCTTTGTTATTTGTCTTCCTATGTAATGGTCAGACAGTTGATACAAGAGGTGACATGTGAGCATCGCGAATTACCACTCCCGCCCCAACATGGGTTCCATTAAGTAGTGACGACCCATTGAAATTTGCCTTGAGGGTCTCCCTCCTTGGGAGCTCCCATCTAATTTCCAGCCTCAGCTCTTTTCCTTTCTCTTTTATGGGGATTTCTTTATGCTTTATTATTTGTTCTACTAGGCCGATGACTCTATTTACACACTAATGTGGTGTGGATTGCTTGTTTTCAAGTTTCTTTTTGTTATGGGCACTCTAGATCTCCCAAAGAATAGTTACAAACATAAGCTTGAATTTGGGGAGTCCTCCTAGTATCCGAGGTTGAGAAAACTTTTAGTAGGAATGATCTAATGCCTGAGTCCCTTGGAACTAAAGTTGTTTTGACTTGGAGTAGGTTCCAAACTGCACTTGCAAAAGTAGAATTTAGGAAGTGAGCTAGGGTTTCCAACTCACTTTCACACATTTCGCACATTTGGTTTATTTGCATTACTCTTCTCACTAGAAAGTCAGCTGTAGGGATACGGTCTTTTATAAGCAACCACAAAAAATCTTTTGCTTGGGCAGCAGATTGAGATTCCAAATATATGAGTCCAAATAATGTCTCTCGGGCCACATTCTAGGTTTTGTTTCCTTTCTTTGAAATCTCTATAGGAGATGTGGTAGACACTTTTGATTGAGAAGACACCATCAGCAGAGGGAGACCAAATCAGTGAATCAAAACTGCTAGTATCTAAGGGGGTGTTAAGTATAGATTCTACAACGCTTAGGGACCATAGCTCCCTAGCGTAAGGTTCATTTCAAGTTCCATCGTTTTCTATGATGGTATCTACTCTAATCTCTGGATGAAAGAATCAATGTATTTGGAAATCTATTTCCATGCCAAGGAAGATCTTTGCCAATCTTCCTATTTGTTGTATTTGGTGATTCTTCATATTTTGCTTTCATGTAAGAAGCCCATAAGGCATCAGATCCAGAAGACATACGCCAAAGAAGTTTCATCCTATAGAGGAAACTAATCCCCAATCCCCAAGCCTGCCTTGTAGCTTGTTTTGGACATTTCTAATTAGTGGTTCATAGGTTTCCCATGTAAGTTTTGATTTGGGAATGACCAAACCCAAATATTGACCTAGAGAGTTTGATTGGGAAAAATGTAAGTCAGCTTTTATCTGTTCTTGGATATGGTGTTCTACTGCTTTTGAAAAGAATATCAGGGATTTACTTTGGTTAATGTGTCGGCCAGAATATTCAGCATATTCATTTAAGATTTTCATTATGTTTTTGCAGTATTCTCTTCAGCCTTTCCCACTAAAAAGGTATCATTAGCATAGTGAAGATTATAGACTAGGATCATATTAGAGATTGGTTTCCATGGTTGGATATTTCCTTGACTTATGGCATGGGTTAGCTTGGTTGACAAGAGTTGTGGCTAAAATGAGCCTAATACCACATTTTGGCACTATGTTGTCGTGGGAATGCCATTAATAAATTTTGGTATGTGACCCAGCTAATACAAGACATGATCATGTCTCTCCACTGATTTGGGAAATTGAAAGCACCTCTAAGGTATGACCTAAGAAATTCTAGGAAATAGTGTCAAATGCTTTTTCTCAGATCAATTTTGGTACCAAAGTATGAATGTTTCTTCTTATTTTATTCAAAAGACTTGAGGATCTCATTGGCCATCATTATGTGGTATGTTATTTGCTTGCCCTTTATGAAGTTAGCTTAGGAGGGGGAGATTATTTGTGGGAGATTTTTGTGAGCTTACTAGTGAGGATTTTTGTTAGAATTCAATAGACAACATTGCATAGGTTAATTGGATTAAAACTATAAAAGTCTTATTTAGTTCCTCCTCTATTTTTCCATTGCAAAAGATGGTTTGTATATTCAGTAACAGATCATTCTTCAATTGGGACCAATGATGTTTGAAAAAAATGGTTGGAATCCATGAGGCCCAGAGACTTTATAGGATTCCATTGAAAATAAGGCGGCTCTCACCTCTCTTATTTTGATAGGGGAACATGTTTCTGTGAGCTGAATATTTTTCTTTTGGTGTTACTGTGTCATTAAGATTATTAATAGTGCTGGCTCGTTTTGTGATTTACACTTTCTAATTCTGTTAGGGCACTATTCGATCTACAAGGTTGAGGTGGTAGGTAAGAACGTTATGTTCATTTTTCAGTACTTCCAATTCTTTTTCCTCCAGACTCAGCAGGGAAGATGGATTTTTTTGCGTACCTAATTGCTTTTCTTTCTTTCTCTTCTAAATTTACCAGCACTTTAACTCTAGTAGACGTGAGACTGCATGGATTAAATACAATATCTACATCCATGCAGATATAATGACCGAGCGGCCCAACCGCCATCCTGAGGACATCATCGCGGTAAGTCATAGGGGAGCCTCAACAGTCTCACCCATAGGGAGCCTCCGAGAATAGTTAGTTGTCTACGTAGAAATCGTGCGGCCATTTGAAGAGATCGAGGTAAGAATCCTTGATTCTGATCGGGGCTTGTAACAGCAACAGTGATATCCCCTGTTTAATGCATACACTCCTATTGTCGGTTCCGGTAACCCGGGCTTCCTCAAAATGTTTTGCAAAAAGCTTGCAATCGCAGTGAAGAGTGCGGGAACCCGAATCTCGAATATTCCCACCAACGTGTTCTGGATATGAGCCAGGCCCCTTTCCGAGCATTCTTGCGATATGGTGACTCGGTTAAGCACCTCCGTAATTCCATTTAGTTGCAGTCCTTCTTCCGGCAGTTCCATGGTCTGCATGCTCGGATTTTTTTTTATAGGGGGTGCTGCAAGTTCGGACGGGGGATTCTCTCATGTATGCTTCAGCTTCTACCATAGCTGCGGTCTCCATTTCAACTAGTGGTGAGGAGAGGTTCAGAAGTGGAATTTTTCTCAGGTAGGTGATGAAGTTTCCGTCCGGAAGCTTTTCGAAAGAGGAACGATTTGGGTTTCGAAGTCAGGGCGGGATTGTACCTGATATCCTGTCATCAAAGATTCGTGCAGTGCAAGTCGCCTCTTCTTTTCCTTTTTCTTCTTTTGTATTCTCTATAGTTGATGTGACAGAGTTAATTTGATGTGAAATCCAACCGTTTGCCCGGTCTTCTTCTCCGTCTCCGGCTGGGTTTACCACCGTGGGGTTTCCCCGAGCCTCCTTTTGGTTGGTGTTTCCATTGTAGGCTTTTCTTTGGTGTTTTCCTTATTTTCCCTCTTTTTTCAGTGCGCTTTCTTTGTCGTTTCCTTCGTGGGATCCTTACAGACCTGAGTAAGAAGTGTAAGGCACGTATTTGTATCAGCAACACTTTGTATGAAGGGATTCCTGCGCACAGTATTGTATATGTGTTCCGAAGCATCCTGTGGTAGGCTTTCCTTGCCCTCTCGTGTTTGATAATGATGACTACTGGATTTTGTGTAGTGGATGACCTTTTGTTTGGTTACTTGTCCTTGTGATTTTCCCCCCGTTTGGATCCCTGGATTTTTCGTTCCTTCCGCAGTTCCGCGGTCGTGGTCGATTGGAGTGTTATCGTTTTTGTAGGGATTGTGTTCGATTGGTTCCTTGTGTTGGATTGTAAGCTTTTCCCATTTTAAGCATCTCAATTTGATCTTTCACTTCCTTGTGCGAGGTCTGGATATTTCCCCCTAATTTTACCTCCTATAGCGTCGTGAAAATCACACAGAGAGCTTCAACCTCCTCCATTCCTCCACAGTTCCCCCAGTCCACAAAGCTGCTGCGTCCGGTCTTGTTCTCGAAAAGCCAGCACTTCAACATAGGCGTAGGAGGCTCTTGGGAAAACTCACACCCACTCCTCTCCCTCTTCCCTCTCAATTTCCGGAATCAGAAAGCAGATGTTTATTGCTTATTCTGTCCACCATTTCTTCAACTTGTACAATTATTGCATTTGTTCATTAAATACAGGAGACTCCAGGAAGATTCGTGTCACACTTAAAAAACTTTTAATGGGGTCATTAAATCTGGCGACATTATCGTACATGTTTAAATGTATTTTAGTCCCGGGAAGACGAGGATTCCATAGTCCGACGACACAATGGAGTAACATAAGTTCATAACCTAATATCGGATGGCCAAAAGAAACATCAAATAGCAGGAAGTAAACACATGTTTGCACGCTTTCTCCTATAGTTTTTACCAAATCGATTTCCAGTTTCAGGTAGAGAACTGGGGAAAACAGCCATCCTGCAATATCACCTGTGTTTGTATAACAATACAAGAAGAAATTATAATAAGAGATTCCCACAATCACATACTGCGTTAATAAGCACGGCAAAGACTGGGGCTCTCAGGTTAGACGACCGTGCCTAACATTCACAACCCGACGCAGATCTTTGCTGTCTTCCACCTGCCACATCAATGGTGTCCGGAAGATATCTGCAGCATATGAAGCACATGAACGTCAAATTACTAAAACCTGAGCTACAAAAGAAAAAAAAAAGCAACAATAAAAATTTCTTTTGGTGGTGTACTCTTAGAGTTTTAATCAACTTCTTATAGAGCTTTCTCAGTCTATGTGTTAGACTGAAGTTCTTGTTAAATAGCAGTTAAAATGATAAAATGTACAACAATAATTTGTAATTCACCCATATCCTTTCATATAAATAAAAAGCGGCAAGAAACGGGATACAATGAAACAGGACTCAAAACAAATAGAGGCAACAGTATAAATTTGAAGCTAAAAGGACCAAATAAAAGTACTCACACTTCTTCCTCAGGTTCATTCTTGAGAGCATTCTTTGCTATACACTGAAAAGCAGCTTCCACATTGAAACCCTCCTTAGCAGAAGTCTCAAAATAGGGAATGTTGCCCTTGGAGGCACACCATGCCTTGGCCTTCTTCTCAGATACCTGCAAACACGAAACAGGAAAATAATACCAACTTTAAAAAGCAGAAAATATAAAGATTACAGGAAGGCAGGAGTAAAAACTGACTCCATCTCACAACTCCACGGTTTAATTTACTTTTTTTAATAAAAATATAGTTCAAATGACTTTATAAAAGTCATCACATCTAATTTTTTGTTTGGCAAAAACTTGTTAAACTGAATGGCATCCTATAAAAGAGAAAGAAATCCTACCACCCGACTGTTTCCGCCATCCACGTCAATCTTGTTACCCAATACCACAAATGGAAAATTCTCAGGGTCAGAAGGACTTGCCTGTACAATATAACCCCATGAGATCGTAAGCACCTCCAAAATGCACCAAGCTTTTGAGTAGGCAGTAAATTACCTGAATGAGAAACTCTTCCCGCCAATTGTTCAGGTTATCAAATGATTTCATAACATTAACATCATAAACAAGAACACAGCAGTCTGCACCCCGGTAGAAAGCTACACCAAGACTTTGGAATCTTTCCTGACCAGCAGTATCCCATATCTGGACAATCAGTTACATCCTCAATGAGATCAGCTCAATCAATATTAATGGTGAAAGACTTTTTTTATGAATTTTGTGCAAGACAAGGAAAGCTTTGAAATCTTTATATAGCAAGTAAGTATAATATGACAAATTCTTGGTCAGATAGTTAGAAAAAAAAAAAAAGTGAGAGAACTACAAATTGTAAAGCTTGTCATAAACAAAAAAAAGACAATTCAAAAGAAAAGGACAAGCTATGCCCACCTAATAATTGAAAAAAAATGGAAAATACAACGTAAATTCTGATCTAGACAAAGCAAAACATTATAGGAAGACAAACGAAATTGCTAAAGTAATTTCTTGGCAACGTTTCATCTCAGGGGCTCACCAAGATGGATACCATCAATCCCTACTACTTAACTACATATGATTACATATTCCATGATCTGTTGCTTTGTCCATATTTCTACCTCATCCAAGGAATTGATTCCTTATTCAGCAATACGGTTGCCTCAAATGAATTTCTCACAATCTTTTCACTGGCATGCTCAGTGACCCTTTAGTTCGCTACATAATCAAGAAAATCAATCAAGAAAATCTCTTGATTTTCTCACTAGATCTTTCGTTTTACAATTTGTGTTTGAAAAATGAAATGAAAAAAGTCTAAAATCGCCAAATGATTGAAGTTTAGAAGCCCAGTCAAGAGTATACATATATGAGCGTAACTGAAAACCAGGTAATTGGCAGTTGCCTGTTGCTATAATGGTTATTTGTTGTTTATAAACGATAACTGAATCAATGGGGTTAGATGAATTAAAAGATGAAATTAAATTTTTACTACACTATATATTACATGCCCTTGAGGGGCAGGAATGGCCAAACAAGAGCATCAGCATCAGACCGACGGAGCACTTTCTATATGCTTGATTCCAGGCAAGCACACCAAATTTTAACTGTAAGCATGACATGAGAGTATCCCAATAGTGAAATGTTGATCTACTACTCAACAGAATCCGTCAGTAGTTCCTCATAAGTGGGAAGACCCTTTTGACGTTTAGAGAAGACCAGCAATTAGCCCCATTGATCATAATAAATTCTTTGAGGGGGCATTTAGCTTGAACCCATCATCAGAACGTCTAAAATAATTGTGCTATGTAGTACAAAAACATACAAGAATATAAGACCATAGTTGGCATGTATCAACGACCAATATATTTCCAATACAATGAGGACTAAGCAGGAGCTTTTCAGCATAAAAATCGTAATAACACATTGTGAGTTACATAATAGACCAAACACAATGCAAATCAAAGTGAAATATAGTTAGACAAGCGAAAGCAATAAGGTACTGGGAGATAAGAATAGAACAATACAAAGCAAATGAAGTAAGCACCATGAGAAAAGAAAGAAAAAAGCACACCCACATTGGATTATGGATATTCAACCAATGTTCTTTGGGGCCCTTAGACAATTGAAAGAATAACCAATCGTACATTCAGATCAGTAGACCATAGCACCAGTTAATCACTTGTATCACGTGATTGACATAATAATATTTCCCGTTTCTTTATGCATTCATAACCGGGTGAATCACTTGCAAGCATCATTAACATAATAATTTTCCTCACATTCTGCTCTCTGCTAAACATAAGAGTCTAAGGAACTACACACAAAGTTAATTACTATATTCAACCCATTTCAGCATAACTAACCTGTAATGTAAAAAGCCTATCTTCAAATTGTACTTCTTTTGTTAAAAAATCTGCTCCAATGGTCGCTTTGTACTGATTACTAAATTTCCGGTTCACATATCTAAACGACATGGTTAAGCAAAACAAGAATGCGTAATAAAGCATCCTCTACAACATCATATAAGAAATATAGACAGTGTAAACTCGAGTATCAGGATACTGATTCATCAGAGAAGTCTTGCCCACCCTGTCAAAAACAAAAAGAAAATGCAAATATCATACGAAGTTAAAAAATCCTATTACGCAATGCTAAAGAATTTTAAAACAGGTGAGTGAATAACTCAAAAAATAAAAGATAAAAAAATCACATCTATAGTGCGAAAAGAATAAACCAGACAGGAGATCATAAGACAATTGGTCACCTAACCCGAACGTTATATCCCATGGACCATGAAAAATTTCTAACGATTAAAGCAGAGACATCTAAAAAATAAACGATAATTCTAGCAAAGTAAAAACCAAAAGCACCAAAATGGAAAATTCCTAACCCGCTGTCTCCGAGGATTATGACCTTCAGTAGCATCCGCCTACGAGAAGCCATAGATTCGCAAACCCTGAATCAGCGTCTTGTACAGACGACGAGCGAAGAAATTCGCGAAAAAAACACAAAAAATCCGGAACACGATGAAAAAAAGAATCGGACTTGTTCTTGGAGGCAAATCTTGCAAAACGTACCGACCGACCAAATTATGGGGGGAGGGAGATCATCGTCGGGGACAGTTTATTTCGCGAGAAGACTGAAAAGTCCTCGTGATTGACGTTGATTTACTTTCTCACCCACGGTTCCTGAATTCGCATATTCCTCCTGGGGGTGATCCAGCCGTTGCGATGTGGACCCACACGGGGTTAGATGTCGAGGAAGGGCTGGATTGGCGCAGAGACTAGCAACCAAATGATAGAAAAATGTATTTTTTCTTTCATTAACCATTTTGGCTTAACTGTAGAAGATTATTAATATAAATATGATGTGAAGAATTTATTGGTAAAAAATATGGGTAATTTTGGTACCAAAACATTTTATTTGATACCCATGTAGTATTAGGCCGTATGAAACCCCAAACGGCCCAGATTCCCGTACCGCACTTTATCGTCTCTGAGGCCACACGCACTCCTTTTATTTCGTTTCACTGAGAAGACAGCATTAGGTTAATAAGACTCCTTGCGTGATAGGGGATACGCTAATTGATGTAAAGAAGTTTCTACACTGTCGTTGGTCCCCTGCATCGCGGACGAAACCCTCAAAACTTTTTCTACACTCTCCTCTTACTGCTCTAACGAGTGGAATCTAAAAGAATCGTTGAAGCCGACTTTTTTAGCTAGGTAGACATCGTATTTGTCTCTGCGGTTCAATAGCGGTACCTCCGAACAAACAGACCCTGTTTTCAGTTGAAGGATTTGGGTATGCGTAGTTCTTCTCGCTAGTCCGAATCTCTCTTAAAAATATGTTTTTTTTCTTTTCTGTAAAAATCGTTGCTGACAATCCCTGTTGTTGGAAGCAGCATTATTCTCACAATCTGCCTCCAATGGTGAGAATCAACGGTGCATGCCTCACTTTCTGGATCGCCCGGAGGTCTCTTTGTTCGAACCTGCTGGACAATTCTCCTTCTTCTGTGAGTTATTTCTGTACCTAGCTTTTTTATTTTTTATTTTATTTTGTTGTTCCTGTGGTCTATTTTTTTCTGATTCTATTTGACATGGCAATCCTCCATAGTTATATAATTTATCGCGTGGAGTCTGCACTTCTTCATGGATGTTAGGGGATGCAGGCTGTAGAAAAGGTAAGTCTCTTTGTTTTCTATTATATTTTGTGGAGTTTTTTAGTATATTTATTACCTGTCTTCACCATTTTTTATTCGGTATCTATTTTTCTCGTTTTCAGTTCTTTTTAATCATGTTTTTGTTTCTGGTCATTGCAGAGAGGTGGGGAATTGGTTCAATCAGCGGAGCTTTACATGGTAAAATCTTTGCAGCGAGAGCATTTCATGCATCTGGTATACCGACTCTCTCATAATTTGTCAGTTTTGTTTTTGAGTTTTTTGTTAGTACTGCAAGTAATTTGTTTCCCTGCTGTTTAGGCTCGCAGTCAATGGCCTCTAGGGATTACTATGATGTCCTTGGAGTGAGCAAAAATGCAAATGCAGCGGACATAAAGAAAGCATATTATGGGGTGGGTCCCTATGAACAAAATTTTCTATGTTGAGTTCCTCTAAACTTTTTTTTGAAGAAGTTGGTTTTCTATTTCATTTGTCAATCAGAATTACAGTTTCTGCATTTCCTCATTACATGAGAACTCCTATGGAGGTTCTCTCACTTCAAGACATGTGAGTGAGACTCCCTCTTTAGCTAGAGCATCAGCAGCTGAGTTGGCTGATCTTAGGACATGACTCCTTATGCAATTGAGGAGGTTTGTTTGCACTAATTAATCACATTTAGGCAGTCCCCTTCCACCTCTAAGTCTCCATGTAATCTCTCTTTAAATAACCTTAGGCCATTAAGGAGAGCAAGGGTTTCAGCTTCAACCAAGTCAGTATGTGTGAGAGGGCCTGAGAAGGAGAGTATGGCCATCTTGATTTCTTATGATTTTTTCAATCCCGGCTGGGCCAGGGTTCCTAGTGGAGGAGCCATCTACATTTAGTTTTAGTCTACCCTGAGGTGGGGGGTTCCATTGCACAATTTGTGCCTGGGTTCTAGGAGGAGAAAGCCCAGCAATGGTAGTTCAAGAGGCTCTTAAAGTCCCTCCATCAATATCCTTCATTTCAGGATTAGCACTCAACCAAAAGAGGATTCTTCTAAAAATGAGTTCTTGTAATTCATTCACATTTGATTCCCTGTTTAGGATGATGCAGGTTACAATCATTAACTTTTCTTTTCTTGTAACCGAAATTATTCGCCATTGATCTATAATTTCAGGAAGAAAGTATTAGATTGGAACTTCGACCAGAAAAAATCCCAAATTTGTTTTGATTTCTTATGATTCCTCCAATCCCAAATTGAGTTCCTCTAAACTGATTTAAATACTTCACATAGAGTTGAATTTTGTACTTTTTTTTTAAAATTGTAATTTATTGTTTCATTGATGATTAACTGTATTTTTAATGTGGAGAAATGTCATTATTTTTATGTATCTCATGTCTAATTTTATCTTATTTAACTTTTTGTATGCAGTGGATTCTAGTTGAACTATTTATTTTGAGTGTAACGAACCTTCAAATCTATGAGCTGATTTATTTGAGAAATACATTGTATTTCAAATCCTCAAGATAGTTGCATCACTCTGAAAAGAATTTTACTGTTATAAACTGTCATAGAGCCCCAAACTTTCTTCCTGATGTTCTGAAGATTCAGTTTTAAATTATTCCTGTTCTTTTATTCCCTGGGTTAACTAACATATCCGATACTTATGCCTCATGCCTTGAGGAGTTGCAAATCAATTACATTCATTTCATTGTAGAACCTGGATGTTGAAGTAGGCTTACTTTTAGTGATTGTTATTTTTCAAATTGAAAATTTAATGTTATCAGTACTTTATTTTTTACTTTTGTAGGTTGCTAAGAAACTTCATCCTGACACAAATAAAGATGATCCTGAAGCTGAGAAGAAGTTTCAGGAAGTTCAACGGGCCTATGAGGTATTCTTCTGAGCATATTATTTTGTTAAATACTGTTACTTGCTCTTGTTTCATTGCACATTACAATTGCATGCTTCTATTGTGTTGCAGGTTTTGAAAGATGATGAGAAGAGAAGTCTATATGATCAGGTGCCTGATCTTTTATGACTTATCCATTTTTTTTTGTTTTTTTTACTTATAACTGTTACACAGTTTCTCGGGTTTAATCTATTTTAAGTTTGGACTTAACACGACAAGTTCAAAATTTTATCTGTTTGATTGTTTTACTTACGGAAACTACAAATATTAATGGGTAGTTATATCACATTCTAAGTAAGGACTGGAATTAGATTATAGGCTTTCTGGCCTCTATAAAAATTGTTGAAGTCCGCAAACAAGGTTAAGTTTTTAAGGCAACAGTATATTAAAGTTTCATATTGTGTGGAGAGTACAAGACAAAGATGACATTAATTGTTGGACTTTCATTTTAAAAGTAGGACTAATATGCTGGAACAAGTAGGATCATAATGATGGCTCAATTATCGATACAGGGGGCAACAAACAATCAAAGTGGTAGGAGCAGTTGAATGATCCATTAATCCGGGAAGATTTTCACTCTTTCCTTTTTTATAAGTGAAGGGTCTCCTTATGTTTTCTTATTGAGATATGTCTGATCAGGGATCCATGCAACTTGCCATTCTTTAAATAAGTAAACCAAGGAAGGTCGTCTGATACAGCTTCATCTTCAATAGCGCATACAATCGCATCTTGATGAGCTGGTTGGTCCAGTTGTTCAATTGTAATTGTATGTATGAAAATCATCTCCATCTGGAATCTCAAACATCGTGGGCGCCTTCACATCCACAAATTCATTATCTTCCTGCTGTAGGAGCGGACTGCTCTACATTCAGCCATGCCACAGTTACCCCCGAAGCGCTACGGACAAGATGAAATCAGGCAGCCAATTGCTGGCTCTGAATAACCAGTTGAACAATACGGGAAATAAGATGTGTTTTCCAGTCTTGAGCAAAGATTGGAATAGAACTGTTCGCCGCATGGATCATTCATTGTTGCAAGGGTGGCATAACTCAATCACTGGCATCAGTTTATCAAATGGTCAGATGGAGCAATTTCCATTGAACTGAAGTTCTCCCAATAGTCCATTATGGATGGGTCATTCGTCATTTTTTTTTGTGAATTTGAGTTGATCTGCCTGATGCCTTTCCCCTTTGCTGAACTTGATGACGCCCCATTCTTTGTACGTTTCTTCATCTCCCACTTCCCTGAGCTCCCTTTCCTGCAAATTAAGAGATTGGAAGTTGTGAGACAGACTGTTCATGGCGGGGTAACCATGTTAGCTTTCTCTGCGGAGGGACAAAATGACTACAACTTTGAATTCATTAGTGAAGCACGTGATTAAAGCTAAACCATGAAAACTGAACTTTGGCAATGCTGTCCAGAAGATCACTCTTTGGGTCAGTGAGTCCCCTCCTCCAGTGTGGTAGGGTCTGAATGTGGCAGGAGAGGAATTTGTGGGGATTAGCAGCAGAGCGGCGAATGAAGTTAAATGGAACAGGGATGTGGAAGATGGACTGGGGTAACCCAATGTAAGTGCGGAAGACTGCAAACCCACCCGAATGGGCATCCCAAGCATTATACCTCTCATTTATGGAAGGACATTTCTGATGGATCCAAACAACAGTTGGTGCGTTGGAAAGATGTTTGTAAACCAAAGCACCATGACAGTCTGTGGATAAGGAAAGGCCGTTCCAGTAAAAAAAAAAAAAAAAAAAAAAATTTAACAGGACCTCATTCATTACCCTTGGTGCTGCAGGATTTTGAGGGGCTTTTGGAGAGTACTTGGGCAGCATTCTAGCTACATGCTTGGGGCTTATAGGCATACTGGATTCAGTCCAGGTGAAGGGCCTTCTCTGTGAGATCCAAATTTTTAAAGACCCATTTTCTGGGTTAAAGCATCGTAGTGGTTTGGGGTAGGTTTAAATCCATCTTTGGCCCTACCAATTAGCCTTTAGAGAGATTTTCGATACATTGAAAGATTCTGGCTGTAATTGGGTTTGTATTCCTAGAACTGCAAGTCCTGTAGCAGAGTTTTGTAAAAGATGGGGTCACCTTATAATCTTTGTTGTTAGGAGCCCTCTAATCTGTATTCTGGCTGTTTGTATTCTGTCTATATTTTGTTTGGGAGTGAGGAAAATCTCTTCCCTTGACTAAAAAAGCGAAAAGAAAGTAGGATTACTTGTTGAATGTCTCCATTTCTTTTCTCCATATTTGGAATAGAGGATTATTTATGATGTACCTGAATCTACTGTGACTCAGGCCTTTGTCTCAGTGATTTAGTGGGGGTTATCTGGTGTTAGGTCTCATTAGGGAAGAAGGTGTGTCAGCATGTGTATTCGGCATTGAAAGAAATCCATTCTTATGTTTTTTGGGCTGCTGAACTATTTAAAATTTTTTTTGGGACGTTACTTTTATAACTTCTTGTTTCTGTCAGTCACGCTGTTTTACCATTTTTTTTATAGTGCTACGATCACCTATTCTTGGATAGCAATAATCAATTTACAGAATGTATATAATTTTCTTGGGGTACTGTGTCAGGTCGGTCATGATGCATTTGAACAAGGTGCTGCAGGAGGGTCTGGTGGTGGCAGTCCATTTGGTGGGGCTGGTTTTGGTCCGTTTGAGGATATTTTTGGGTCTGAGGTATATTCCCATATTATCTTTAAATCAATATATGCTATTTCTATTTTCATGGATATTGTTTCTTCAATGTTTTGGTTAGCATTAGTGTGTAAATGTTTTCTTCACTCTTGACTGTTGAAGGTCTTATATTATTAAAATAGTTAAAACCTATAATATCAAATTCCATTTAGTCATCAATATTCATCTGGCAATCAGCCTGGAGAAGTGTTCAGTCTGGCTGAATCTTGCTCAACCGGGAATGACAGTCATTCACCTGGAATGGCATCCTTTACTTCAAAAAAAAAAAGAGAATGGGGGTAGTGGTGTTGGCCTCCCTCTCCCTCTTGGTTTATTCTTACTGAGGGGTGAAGGGAAGAAGGGTTCTAATGACTACACTCCTTTTCTTTGGGCTGGTGGAAGAAGAGCCTCACCCTCCACTCTCTTGAAAGAGATGCAAGAGGCTCTGACGTACAGATGGATATTCCCCTGCTAGTGTCTGTGACTGTGGCTGGCTGGTTGAAGTGATAACTGGGTGAATCAACTGACTTTGACCAAATCCCCTGCTTGGTATTTTATTGCATAAACAGGGGACCACTCAATTGGGTTTTGACTAAAGCCCCTTTTTGTTCTTCTATGACCTGGGAAGGGGACTGGGTCCCATCAAACATGGATCAGCCTCCTGGACCGGTTGCCTAGTTCATCTGGTTGATCTGATCCAGGTTTTATAACATTGTTGAGAGGCATAGGAAGATATATCTTGGTAGTTTTTAGCTTGTTATTTTCCATGCTGTAAGATAGTTAAGTACATGGTGTAGGCTGTGCTCTTTCTTTTTCTATGTTATCTTGCTTACAGATTTTTGGCATGCCTCATTTGACTCTTATAGATTCTTTGATTGTGTTATGAATCTAACCTTGTCATTTGTTGGCTGTGCTATCTTTTATTAGTTTTTCAAGAATGTCTTCCATCAAAGAGGATATGGTGGTCAAGATGTTGAGGTTTGGTCTCATATTTCTTATGGTTCTTCATTTATTTTATTCTGAATGTTGAAATTTATATGCTTAAGTTTCTTTACTTATTCTTCCAGGTTACACTTGATATCTCATTTATGGAAGCTGTTCAAGGGTGCCAGAAAACAGTCACATTTAAGACTGAGGTGCCTTGTCAGACTTGTGGTAAGTACTGTTTTCTTCCTATGCATGTCTATTTTTGGAATTCTTTGTTTTTTATTTAAGGGTGCCAGAAAATATACATGTTCTATCTATTTATTGTTCTTATTATTTTTTTTGTTACGACATGCAGAATGTACCATATTGTACAATATGTGTATCTTTTTCTGTTTATTATTATACTTTTGTGTGACCTACAAGATCTGACAATATCATATTACTTCAGTGGCATGAACTACTTTTTATTTCTTACTTAGTTTTTTCAATTTTTTTGTGCCTTTTACTTTTGCAGGTGGAACTGGCGTACCTCCTGGAACAAAACCAGAAACGTGCGTACCTTGCAGAGGTTCAGGAATGGTTTGACTCTTTTGAATACTTTTCTCTTTGTTAATATTATTTCAGATTCTCTTTTATAGAGAAGGTTTTTTTTTTAACTGGTGTTTTTATGTCTGTTGCTTCCGTAGACGTTCATGCAGCAGGGGCCATTCAGGATACAGACCACATGTAATCGTTGTGGAGGTACCGGTAAAACTGTGAAGGTAAAATTAGTAATATTTAGCATCAATGGTCCATATAGATATCATTTGGTACTCTATGATTTATTTAAAATGTTTGAAAACTAGAATTTACATTCAACGGACTCTATAATGTTTTTGTCATTTTTAATTTGCTTGCTTTTGGAGTTTGCATATTGGGATATCTTGCTTAAATTTTTTATATTGCCTCTTCAGGTGTTTTCTTTCTTTTTCTTGACTTAGACTATTTGTTTGTAGAACTTTTGCAAATCATGCAATGGCAATCGAGTTGTAAAGGGAACAAAATCGGTTAAGTTAGATGTTGTAGCAGGTAAGATTATGGAAATTTTACTGTGCTTATTTTATTTAACTTTTCGATTAGGGACCCACTAATTGTAATAGCTGCTTACCCTCATGGTTATTGAAATCAATGCCGTTTCTGAGGAAATGTTTTTCTGTTGCAAGAAATCTTTTGTTAAAATTTTGGATATCTTGTTTTGACTTATGAAGTTTCTTGGTATCTCTTCTCTTCCTATTTCTGCTTTGGCTTAACTGCAAGAACTTTTGGATATGCAATCTTGTAACTTTCTTTGTTCTCATTGATGTGTTGTAGGGGTGGATGATAAAGAAACAATAAAGATTTATAGAAGTGGGGGGGCTGATCCAGATGGAAACCAACCGGGCAACCTGTTTGTTACAATCAGGGTATCTTGTTCTTTTACTGCTTGTTGATTTTTGGTGATAGGGGAAATGATGTGGGAGCATTCCATATGAGAAAAGCTGATGATCAAATCTGTTTCACAGGTGCGGGAGGATCCTGTTTTCCGGCGAAATGGACCTGATATCCACGTTGATGCTGTTTTAAGCATCACTCAGGTATCTTTGCATACTTCCTCTGGAATCTCCTTGTGTGAGATGATTTGACTTTGTCCGTGATGGAAATTAAATTACTGTACAAAAATATTTCTTTTGTAGCCATTAAAATAATTATTATCCTTGTCAAAGTTGGAGGTTGTCATGGTCAAGTACAGATATGAGCATCAACATATAGCTAGTTGCATTCTCGGCTACTGAAAAAAAGATGAACTTTGAAGCTCCTGTCTTCTTTGGCCCCACTTTTTTTTTTTTTTTTTTTTTTGTTAGTGGGGGTAGGACTTCTTGTCTCATCCGTATATATATTGAAGGACTTCTTGTCTCATCCGTATATATATTTATCTTATTTTCAATTACAAACATGTAATTGCTTTGTGTAGGCAATTCTTGGAGGAACTATTCAAGTCCCAACTCTTGCTGGGGATTGCGTGGTTAAAGTAAGTTTGTCCAAGTCTTTAATTTTCTAGGTTTGGAAGAAATCTAATCGTTTGATGTACTTTTCTTTCCTTTTAAAAAAAAAAATAAGGGTTTTGACAGGTTCCACCATTTTGCAGGTTCGACAGGGTACACAGCCTGGTCAGAAGGTTGTGATGAAGGGAAAAGGTAAGTTTTGCTTTTGCAGTCAATTTTATTGACTATTGTCCATATTCTAAAAAAATATACAGATGCAGTATCTTATTTGTTGATAAATATACAATACCTAAATTCGGAAGCATCCAGTAGCTTCAAAGCTTTTTGAACCACTTGCAAACAGATTTCTGCCTTCAATTTTGAAGAGGGTGGCAAGTTAGCTATTGGACCTTTTGTTCATGGATACTTTCCATTAGCATTAACTTAAGAAAAATAATTAGCCGTACTTTTTTGGTAAAAATTATAGATCTAACTTATGTCAATCTAATCCTATGAGCGATACATGTATTCTCCCTTTATAATTCCTTATTATGTGACATTGAGTTGCTTGTATGGTAAGCTTGATTTTCGGCCTCTGATCTGGAACTTGACCTGAGTTCATCAAAACCCTAAGTTGAGTAGGCTTGGCTTGAGCTAGGTCATGGGGTACTAACACCAAAACAGTAATCTGATATGACCTGATCTGCTTCCATGAAATTCTGGGTCGAGCTATGTCATGGATAAACCATGATTACAGGCGTAGCTGTACGTATTCAGATAAAACACATATTTGTTTACTATCTACAAACACGTGGTACCATATGCTGATTAAGGTTGTAGTGGTTGTTGTTTTATTTTCTTTATGAAGTCTATTGTTCTCCTAAACAATGCTATCACTCATGTTTTACAGGTGTAAGAAATCGGAGCGGTTATTTTGGAGACCACTACGTACATTTTATTGTCAACATCCCAACGTAAGTCGGTGCTTCTTGACTTAAAATTTATGATACTGAAATAGGCTTTTCGCTCAATGGTTGCATAGGGGTTTTCTAGCGTGCGACCTTGGTTTAAAGTTTCATGTTGTTGAACAATGTTCAAATGTGTATTACATAATATACTAGTTATTATTTCATGGTTGGCTTTGGTATTGGCTGTAGAACTTTAGAAAGGTGTTATTATGCCTGAGCGTGGGCAATATTTTTGTGCTGTTTTACAGGAATCTGACGCACAGACAGCGGCAATTAATTGAGGAATTTGCTAAGGAAGAGCAGGGTGACTATGATAAAGGTGCCGCTGCTGCCGGGGCATCTTCTTGAACATAATAAGATTTTTTTTTGCTGGAGGTGTTGTTAATCCAACCTTACCGCAAAGTATACCATATTAAAAGTTTTGTTAGGAGAGATGTAGTTATTTATTTCTTCTTCATCTTAAGGATGTACGATATGTAATGAACCGCATTAATTTTGACTGATTTAAAACATAATGTTATTGTTATGTAAATAGGTAGCCTTTAAATGAAATACGAGGGATTCAGAAGTTTGAGATAGCGACTCCTGCGGGTAGCTTGTGTGGCTTCAATTCCATGTAGTTTTGTTGCACTGGTCTTACCCCGATCAATAAAATGCATTGGTGAAAATTGCCCCAGCGATTTTGAAAATGAATCTTACAGAAAGATGAGAAGAAAAGATTGAAGTGAATTGAAAGATGAAAAGAAAGAAGCAGAAAAGAACAAATCTGATCTTTCTTTATGAAAGACGAGAGTAATGTAAGCAGCACCTGCCCTCGAACGTACCAGCCAAAAAAATATTTTATTTCGGAATCCAGTAGGCGTGGAATGAGTTCGTACTGACTAATTGTACTACTGTATTATATAGATAATGCTTAACCAGAATCTTTTTGACAAAATTATACAATGCAGAACCTTATTTGGAAGGTTTAATTAGGAGAAGGACGTGCTCGTTCTATAAGACTTTGAAGTATTAGTCTGAAACCGTGGACTCGTCCGCCCGTCTATAGGACAAACCATGATCCCCTGTTTTGTGCTGGCGTTAGACCGTTCTGTATTCATATCGTATTAACAATTACATGCTACTTATTTGACTGGTTTTTTTTGCAATACGCGTAATTTGCGCTTGTCGAGGCCAATCCGGACTGACCCAGACGCGGTGGTCGCTCTCGAAGCCAGAGTAAAGCAGAACAACCGGCTCTGTCAATAAAATACAATCTGCCATTGACCCCAAGAGCGGGAGAAGAAGAAACAAATAAACAAGATGCTGTTCATGAATCATGAATTACGTAGCGCCGATACATAACTGGGCAAAACGGTAACCTTTTCTTTAAGGTTGTTTGAATGTTTGGCTGGCCGGGAACATGCAACTTGCAAGAGTCAGCACTACAGAATTCATCTAGACGGCCAAGCATCCCTGGTAAGAATCTCATCATGGAAGGCATGTGCTCACATGTGGCTTTCCTCGGGTGCTTTGTTTGTTGGGGAAAAGTTGAGAGTAATCAAATATAATTAAGTGAGACGCGGTAGTTTTCCATACCGAAACAGCTGGTTGTGGCTTGTTCGCCACTCTCTTATCTGGAATGGATCGAGTGATACAGCAGGCAAAGGAGAAAAGTCTTAACCAGACGCAACAACCAAATCTGACCTCTTTTGAAAAAAGAATGACAAGTTAGATATATGTCATTTGGTTTGTGAAAGCTTAAATACATTAAAATCAATAACAACAATTCAAAAAGAACATTGTATAAAATTCCATGGCTTGCACATGCAGGCAGGCATTCCTCGCAATAAGGAAGAAGAAAAAAATATATATATATGCAACGCTTGACTTTTTACAGAAAAACCGAGGTGTTAGTTCTCAGGGGCTTCTGCTGAAACCTCGACTCTGTTTCTTCATCTTCCCTAGTTCCATTTCCCGGGTCTGTTGGCCCTCGCTGCTTGAGCCGGATGGATTGAGGCCGTACTCACTGGTAGGATGACTGTACTCGCTGCTTGTGTAGTCTTGGCTTTCAAGTGCCAACTTCCTCATTCTTCTCATGTCTTCATTGTATTGGTTGGTGTTGTACTGCTGGCTGGTAGAGTCATAGTCGGAGCTTCCATACATACGGCTATGGCCTGGAGTGACGCCTTCATTCAAATCATCAAGTGACATGCCACCTTCCAAGGCTCGTACAATCTACTCGATTTACAAATCAAATGGCAAAATAAACAAACATTATTCTCTGGCAGAAACATATCATTAAAATCGAAATCTATAACAACTTCGTTATGTTTTAAAGGCCCTCAATACATACTAGCAACTTACTTTAAATGGATATCAAAGATCAGAAAAAAAAAATTCGAAGAGAGGGCTCATTGTTATACCTGACTCATTCGAGGACGACGACGTGCAGAATGGCGGACAGCAGCAGCAGCACAAGCTATCATTCTTGCCATCTCATTAGGGTTGTAATTGTCCTGCAACTTTGGATCAACAAGAGTATCATAGATGCCTTCTTCAAGTGCACGTGTTAATAAGGGTCTTGCCTGCAAAGCAAAACAATTAGGTCTTTCAAGTTCAGATTCAAGTACTATTGTACGGTCACAAAAAGACTGAGGGATTTTGTAAAACCCATTTAACTTAAAAGAAGGAACTAACCCAATCAACCAAACTTTCATCCATGAAGGCGTAAGTTTTATCAACAGGTCGGCGCCCTGTAATCAGTTCCAACAGCATAACTCCGTAAGAGAAGACATCAGACCTATCTGTGAGTTTGCCAGTTGATGCATATTCAGGAGCCAAATATCTGAGAGCAGCAACTTATTAGAACTGTAAAATTGAAAGGAAAAAACATGCATATGACTAACAGAATTGCCCTACTTCATTATAAGTGAAATAATCCAATCATCAAGAGGCATATAAAAATTTTTAGACAATCAAAAACTTCCAGTGTGAAAACTGGTCCAATATTGAGGCAGCCATGGCTGGCAATTCAATAATGCAAAAATCAAACTTAACGAGTAGCATAAACTAAATAATGCTACTCAAACGGGAATGATATTGTTTCATCCTGAAATGAGAAACTCACCCAAATGTTCCCATCACCCGAGTAGAGACATGGGTGTTTGTATCTGATGCAATTTTTGCAAGCCCAAAATCTGAAACCTGCATGAATATCCCAGTTATTTAAGTAATTGTAGACTACATTATAAGCATGTGTAGAGTTGTATAACTTTGTCTCACAACTAAATAGAAAATCAATAACGAGTATGCCTTCGGAAAAAATGCAACCTTTAAATTTGCTTTTATGCCCTAAACCTGAGGGAAGAAAAACTTTACCTTTGCCTCAAATTTGAAGTCCAAAAGAATATTTGCTGCTTTAATATCCCTATGAATAATTTTAGGATGGCCTGGAAATTAAGTAATTTGAATAAGAACTTGATGCTCGCTGTCTTAACATTTTTGGCAGGATATCTTACCTACTAACAATTTGGAAATAAAGGGAAGAGAAAGAGAGAGATTTAAATAGAAGGAAAATAGAAAGGCAACTCACAATCCTCATGTAGATATGCCAGTCCCTTTGCAGACCCTAAAGCAATCTTTAGCCTTGTTGGCCATTCCATGACTGGACGTCCTTTCCCTGCAAAATTAGCATAAAGGCCACAATTCAGTTGAGAATTTCACTTAATAATAAAACTATTTCAAGAATAAATTTTGCGACCCCAAAGGGAAAAACACTACAAATTATATGAACAAAAGCATTACACAATTGAAGCATCTTTTTTCATAATATGAGATGGTAAACCTCCATAAGAAATAAACTGCCTATTCACATTATAGAGTTAGCATTCCAAACAAACAAAACCAGGTCATAGCTCACCATGCAAATGAAATTCCAATGTATTATTGGGTACGAATTCATAAATAAGCAATCTCTTTCCCCCAGCACTGCAGTAACCAACCAAAGTGACAAGATGTTTGTGATGCACGCGGCTAATAATTTCTACCTCAGCCTGGAATTCCCTTTCCCCTTGACCACTACCAACTTTAAGCTGTTTAACAGCCACTTCTCTCCCATTTGCCAGAATACCTCGATGGACATAACCAAAGCCACCTTGGCCGAGAAGATTGGCATCTGAGAAGCCATCTGTTGCCATTGCTAGTTCTTCATAGGTATATGTGCTTTTCGAAAAACCCAATGCCATACCAGGTGAAGGTGGAGGTAAAGGCGTCTCTGACCCAGAATAGTTAGAACCGGAGCCCCCACTACTAGTGAACGGAGGGGGTGGTGGTAGAGGGGTCATTTGTGAAGAAGAACTATGAACTGGTGAATGTGGGGGCCGTGGTACAATTGGTGGTGGAGGCGAAGGTTGTGGGGGGATCTTTATAACATGATTGGCTGGTGGGGGAGCATTATGCTGCCAATGATGAGGCTGCCCGCCATACGTATCAACTGAAAATGCAAGAAAAGGAAACAACAGATCTGTTAGAATAAGCAATTAGATGACGGGGATCCTTATCATATACATTTAATCAAGAGTTTTTTTCTTGAATTTCTTCGTTAATGTTCATAAGAAAATCCCATTGCATGCAATTTCATTGATTTTTTTTTATTCATCTGTTATATGTCTTGTGCTTCTATCACATTGCGTTCCATATATCTAAGATTCTAAATTCAGCAATATCCGGGAATATCAACAGCGAAAAGAATGTGTGTTACGACGTTATAAGAAAGCAAGGTTTATGGACAGAACTTCTCCGGCATTAAAATCATGGAATTAGATAATTATATGTCTGCTCGTTCACGAATGTTCCTGAAAGATGATAAGATGGACATAGAACGGCAAAATCTTACCTTTTGGCGGCGGAGGTGGGGGTGGATACCCGTAATCAAGAGGCTCGGGGTACCGTTTCTTTCTCCTCTTACGACAGCAAAGAAAGACAACACTCAGAACAACAAGTGCGAGCACACCCGCAACGGCAATCCCAACCACCAGTCCGGTGGATATAGAGCTCGACGACGAGTCAGGTGGGGGTGGTGGAGAGCCCCGCGACGCCGGCGTCGAAGGACCCGAAGGACCCGAAGGATTTCTGCTAGGATTCGGCGGCGTCCGACCAGAACTAGACGGCGGTGGCGGCGAAGAGGAACCTGGAGCAGGAGGCGACGGATTTGAGGAAGGCGGCGGAGGAGATCCGGTGCTGGAAGTGGGCGGCGAGGCCCCGGTATCCGGGGGAGGCGGAGATGCCGCCGGTGGAGTCGGCGCAGGAAGAGGAGTAGTGGGAGAGGGAGGCGGAGGCGACGTGGAATTTGTCGACGGCGGCTGGGAGGCCGGAGGGGACGGTGGCGAGGAGGCAGGAGGCGAGGGCGGGGAGGAGGCCGGGGGCGTCGCCGCGGGAGGAGACGGCGGAGAAGTAGCCGGGCCCGGCGTAGTTGGCGTACCGGCCGGCGGAGACGCAGACATTATTCCCGAAGGAGGCGTTAAACTCTAAAAAACTCTGATCCCTCCGCCCAAACAAACACAAATCTCTCTCTTAATCTCCCCTCATCACTCCAAAGCTCCGAGCTTTACCGTCGACTCCGACGTACTAAAGACTCCAACTTGAAGAAAAAAAAACAGTTCTTTTCCGGTGAACCTCTTCGTCAAAGTAAGTCCAAAACCCAATCTTCACCCCGGCCAAGATTGACGAAGAGAAAAATAAGCCACCACACACCGCCGGGATCTTCGCCGGCGAAAGTCCGCTTTCGTAAAAGGTGGCGTTTCCTCTTCAGCCCGACCTTTATTCCTCTTCTCTCCAGCTTCGGTCCTTTTTCACTCGGCACCTTTTTTCTTCTTTAATGAAAAAAAATCGAATTATTTTACAGACGAGTGCGCCCCCACCGAGCAACGACTAAATCACTCCAAGTCTGGGCTGTCGACAACACTGACACCGGGCCCACATTTTAACTAACCACCCCAGATCTCGCCAAGTCAGATTTTATCTCAGCCGTCGCTCGTGTTTGTTGGACTGGGAAGAAGAGCGCAATACCAATTCCCATTTGCCAGCTTGGCTCGTCCGAGTCGCTAACACGGAGTCATCATCCGCAATTCTAGATTGAAAAACATATCAACAATTCTTTCCGGAAAAAATTCCACGTGTTTCGGCGTCACAAGTGCCGTCGTGCCGGCCCGGCCGATACGCGAGTCGCCGTTGTATTTAAGAAATCAATAAAGTGGGTTTGGTTAATTTGGAACGTCTTTTGAGAAATAAACGGCTCCGATGGGGGGATCTGGTGGTGCTTCGTCTCCCGTGTGCGGGACGCGGATTCATTTTTTAAGAAACGAAATGACAGTTTTTCTCTTATCATTTTTAATTATGATTTTTTATTTAAATTAAAAAATAAAAAAAAAAAAAAAAGTTGGGTTGATCAGGGTGGTGGTGTAGGAGAAAGGCCGTTTCTGTAAGCGAAAGGTAGACCAGCTAGCACCCATCCCAACGCCCAATTGCCTGCCTGATCCAGATATCCCTATTAGTTTTATCTCTCTCCGCGTTTTTTTTTATTCTTTTTTATGGATAAACTGATAAATATATACAAATTAAGACAGAAACATCTTCGGACTTTAGTCCGGCCTCTCTGTGGGGTGGGGCTTGTTGTGGTTGTATCTCTAGAAAAGTAGAACCCCGATCTGTCGTGGCTTGCCTTCGCTAATGGCGGCGAAATGGACGCGGCGGAGTAAGTGCTCCACGGACGGGAATTATTTATAAGAAACTCTGAAATGGTAGGCCCACGGGGAATTTCTGCCTTTTGGGAGTAATTTCGGCTTTTGGGAATCAGTGATTCGAGGCATTTCTTGTTTGGGAGAGAGACGAAGAAAACTCTGCGGGTGCGGTAGGAGAGTAGTCTTTCCCGGTTTTGTGTGGTGTCAAGTGTATAGTCCTTTTCTCTAGTGGCACATGGACGGATTAGAAAAGGCAACAGCCTAAACTACCTCGTCACGAGAGACGGTTGCTCTTGCTCTTTCATTCTGATGGAGAAGCTCCGCCCGCAGTCCCAACCTGGACTCAACGTTTGGAAAATTGTAACCCAGGGCAGGGATTAGTTCAACAAATTATCAGAGGTACTCAAACCCTAAACCCTAAAAAACATGAGCTGTACTAAGAGACCTTGCTTAACAATTGAGCAAGGATGGTGGTGGATATATCCAGGGTTCTTAATTTAAAGCCTAGAATATTAAGGCTCGCTTCTCTTTCAGAACCTGTAGGATCATTGGATCAGTCTGGCAATTCAACCTTGCAAGTTATTGATAAAGCTCCAGTTGGGACTGCGGGTGAGTGTCGATGGTGCTCCTTCACTTGAATGCCTTCCAAAATCAGGGGGGGAAAAGACCTACCTAATACATCTCTGTGGTTGAAGCACTCTTTTTATGATAAGAAAAGGAGGACGATATTCAACCCAAAATTATTTCCATGCTTTAGCATATAATCTTGAATAATCTAGCTGAGTCACAAATCAATGATCTGTTATTGGATGCAAAACTACATGCTACAAGAGTACTGAAACATACTTATTTTCACAGCCAATTAGCAAATTGATTTACATTATAAAAAGTACAAAATAAAATTAAACTAATAACATCAGAAAAACAACTTCCATGGACATATGTATGGGTTACACTAGTCTTTTAAAAATAATAATATGATAATCTGTTTTCCTTTAACGTGGATCAATTTACAAGGTAATTAAGCCCAAGCTTTGATACTATAATTATAATTTTGAGGTAGGAGAGAGAGTTTTAGTTCTCTCACATTATTGAGTTACCGTTTTCTGGGCATGTTGTCAAACCCACTAATGACCATTTCTTTTCAAGCAACATCGCCTTATTAACTTTCCAAATCCATTTCAACAACATAGTAATATTTATCTATTTAATTCTTCTTATTCTCACTCCATCCTCCTCTTTGGATTAACAAACATCCACCCAATTCAATAAGTTCATTTCTAATTTCTCAACTGTACCAGACCATAGGAAACTCATAATCAATTCAATCACATTTGCAATAGATAAGAGGCAATGAATGAAAAAAGAAAATAGGTCCGATGAGACAAACCTTAATTAAGATAATTATCGATAATTTTGATTAAGTAACATTTCGTTGTGCTTTTTAATAGATGAAGATTCCTTTTGGAACTCTTTTAAAAAAAAACTAATTTGTACTATTAGTCTATTTCAGAATAAGGTTTTTTTAAAAAAAACTAATTTTTATTATTTGAGATTAAGGTTTACCTAAAAGAAATTCAAACAAACAAGTCCAAAGGCATGTTTGGCTAGGCTGTTGGGAGGGTTAAAACTCCTTTTGCAAGAAAAAAGTGTCTTCAAAAACTAAAATCATGTTTGGATATGTCATCTTCTATATAAAAAAAGTTGTGCTTTAACAGAGAATAAATCTTTGCTTTGGAAAAGCTCCAAAAAAACTCTTCCATAAAAGAGAAAAAATAAACATTCTAACATAATCCTCGGTTACCATTTATGTCCAAATTTTCTCTCCCTACAATAGTTGCTCAACACGTTTCTCAAATTTCAATACATTATTAATATAGTCCTTTAATGAAGTTATTGTTTCAATCTTTTCAACTTTCGCACATAAGAAATTATTAGGATTTAGGACCATTTAATTGTTTATTTTGTTATTAAATATATTTAATAATATATCACTATTTTGATCTAAAAAAATTAATTTGAAAAATTATCATGGAAAATTATTTATTGATTATACTTGTTAGCTATATATATATAAGGGCATCGTGTGTTTTTAAAATCGAACTGCCCAGACTGACCTGATTGAATCGGAACCAGAACTTATTCCGGTTCGGTTTAAAGTGATAGCCTATTTTGCCTTAAAACCGGGTCAATTCAGTGGGTTGGTTCGGTTTGATTATAACTCAGACCAGTTTGACCCAGTCTGGTTTATCATTAAATGCTTTAGAAATCCCATATGACTGTGAACATCGTATGGAGACAGATTAAGTTGTGGATCCTTCCAGCAATCTTGAACAACTGCTAGATCTAGAACCTATGGGAACAAAAAAAAAGCTCTCCAAGTCAGACAACTGGTACCGCACTCACTGGACATAAAGCCATACATGCATGTTTCCAAGATAGAAAGAAGCACTTGAGCAGGTTGATTGAGTACAAAGGAAGATTTGAACAAGACGCAATAGTGATGCCCGAAAGCAGAAATAAATTGAAGTTATCAATAGCTCAGCGGTACTTTAACCAGCATAACCATACAATCAGTGGTTACTGATAACACATCTACCCTATTAGCAATGTAGCTTTGCAGTAGACACTTCTCCACATGGAGGACTTTATCGAAGAAGCCGGGAGCATGCAGTCCCCAAGCATGCATAGCCATCTTCACCCTGCCTTTGTTCCCGAGCCAAGGCCTCTCCAGGAACCCATTTGTGAGTTGCAAATGAAAACTCCATCTGCAAAACCGGGTTTTTAAGCTTAAGCAACAAGAGATTTCAAAACTATGTGATAAATTCTGCTGTCTTCTAATTCACGGTTGAAAACTCGAAAATGAAATACAGAGCGAAATGGTACTTCTGAGGAAGTGATCTTGTTGCGATAGTGAAACTGCATATCGCACGGAATGATTGGTTTCATGACGGCAGAAAAATCTGAGTCCGTTTTAGAAAATTTCCCTACATGAATTATCAAGTCATGTACTTGCTCCTCCTTTGCTCTCACTTGTGCTTCGTACAAGAGATTTTGCTTCTTGCAACCTCCGCAATGCGAAGCATGTTCACAAGGTGCTTCAACGGAATCCCAGCGGGGACTTAGAGTCTCCAATTTTTCTTTTCCACCTATATTTGTACGACCGAAATAAAAATGATCAAACCACAGAAATTAGATATTTTCGAAAAGAAATCAACACATTATCCACACATGTACCTCGGCATAGCTTCCTTTCTTGCGGATAACACGGCCTATGAATCTTTCCCCGGGAAGCGCCCGATCGCACATTACAACAAAGCCGGTATCCGCGACTTTACAGACGCCTTTCCCTTTAAATGGCAATGTCTCGCAAACTAGTTCCAAAGTCTGGTTTTTCTTAGGAAAGAATCAAGAAGAGGATTGAACAGATTCAGCTGAAGTTGAAGGGGAAGGAGAAGAGGAAGGTAAAGAAGAGGACTGAGCAGATTCAGTTGAAGTTGAAGGAGAGGAGGAAGGTAAAGAAGAGGACTGAGCAGATTCAGTTGAAGTTGAAGGAGAGGAAGGTAAAGAAGAGGACTGAGCAGATTCAGTTGAAGTTGAAGGAGAGGAGGAAGGTAAAGAAGAGGACTGAGCAGATTCAGTTGAAGTTGAAGGAGAGGAGGAAGGTAAAGAAGAGGACTGAGCAGATTCAGTTGAAGTTGAAGGGGAAGGAGAGGAGGAAGGTAAAGAAGCGGCCTTCGCGTTGCAATGAAACTTTCAAAACCATAGCCTCGCATTAAAACGGTGGAATGGCTACCATGTCAATTCTTAAGAACTAATTTTCCCACGGTTGTACTTGTAAATATAGGTTACAAGGGATACAAGATTGATAAGAAAAGAATTCTAAATACAAAAAAAATTTAAATAGTAAACACGGTGGAATTAAAAGATGACTATAAAATATTTGCGTATCTACTAATATATCTGGACCGGTATGTGGACCTGAGAATATCTCGAGTATCTTTCTCAATGCGTTTCAATAAGAGCGCGCGGGTGCTCCGGTAAAGATTTCTTGAATAGGCCGGCGAAATGTCTGTCGTGCTTCAAGTATCAAGTGGTGCTGAGCATTTTTCCATGCTTTCGCTGAAAGAAACCGAAGGGGCTTAAGGGATAAGGAGATTACGAAAGAGACTCGCCTACTTAATTTGAAGTGTTCAATATATATATATCCTTGGAGTGATTTTTATCATAAAGGTTACAAAACACAATGGTAGTACCATAATATGGTACAATAGAATAAAAGAAAGAGTAATGCTAGTTGCAACTAGGCCTGATGAAAAATTTAATTAAATAAAAAAATATGACCTTCTGTTACGTTACGTATCACTTGAAAGATAATTTACGAAGAAAATTTATGTTTTTATACCTAAGCTTTGTAATAAAGTAATATAGAGGATTCCATTTTATTATCCACATATATAAAGTAGATCACAGGCCCAACAAATAACCTGGTTAGTCTTATTAGGTTGCTCTTTCAGGTTCTGGGCCAGGATGGGCTATTGTTTGATACGGTGTGAGGGCTCTAGACTAGGACACGATTTCAGCGTGTGGTAATGGATATTAGCTCTCGACCCATCGACATCGGCTGCCTCTATGTTAAGAGTTTCGATTGTTCAACCTTATTTTTCTTCCATTACTGATCAGTTTACAATAATGCATCTGCTCTTTGGTAGTTTTATGCAGTTTCTAAAAAGAACTAATATGGATTTGAGATCTGAGAGAGAGGACAAAATCTAGCTCCTTTATTTCATTTAGAAGGAAAGTACACCACAGTTTTATTCAACAAATATTACAAGCTTTATTAACATCCAATTATCCTCCGAGCCAGAGGTTGCAAGCATATTCACTGAATTTGCTTCCAAGTTCAAACCCTGAAAAAAATTAAGTAACGTTAATTAATAAAAGTAATATTATAATCAGAGGTTCAAAAGAATATAATGTGGACAAAAATAGACCACTTTTTATCTCTCTTTCTAGATATCTATCTATATATCAGAGGCAACTTACTGTTGATAGTTGATCCTAATGACACCGGAGTTGGGGTCGGCAATGGTGTTGAATGCTTCCTGGGACAAATCACAATCTGAGGGAGGACATATTGGGGCTACGAGCATCACGATCTTAATATTAGAATGATATTTTCTGCTTTTGGTCTTGAACTGCAAGGATTTGCTGGTTTACCCCAAAAAACCTCATAACAATGAAAGTGTTGTGGGGTGACGTCTGGTCTTAAATGAGCAGATAGCTGGATGGCAGCTAATGCACATGCTACCATCATTTTCATTATCTTTTTGTTATAATTTTGTTGGAGTTTAAGATCCACCAAGTTATCGTAGTGTCCTTCATCTTGAGCTTTTTCCAACATGGGTCTTACCTAGGAGCAAAATAGTTAATCCATTAAACACAAAAAACTAGAATAATGCTAGTTGCACTTAGCCCATACACATGTTAATCTAAACCATTGATGCCTAGGGTTTATTCTCTAAAAAAAAGGATTTTAGAAAAAAAATTTAAGGGATTAGATTAACATGTACGTGTGCGTCCGCTAGGTGCGTCTAGTATTACTCAAAAAACTATTGAGGGAATTTTTAGAACTATTGACTTGAAAGTAGTAACTAACCCGTTTAACCAATCTTCCATACACTCCTAGGTTTCCCAATCCACACATTGTCTCTCCCCTAGTTAGGAGCCTTGTAATCAGCTCTAGTTTTACAACACAGTAGGAGAAGACATCGGACTTATCCTAGTAACGCCTACCTCCCCCTTAAACAATATAATATAAACAATTTATGATGAATTTCTTTGTTTTAATATTGCCCATAAGTATTGCAAAATATTTTCACATAGTTTTTTGTGATTTATACTCCAACAACTATGAATTTCTTTGTTTTAGAAAGCAATTCAAAAATATATTTTACTGTCACATAGGGACACCAAAAAAATAGATAATTAGATTCTAGTGTCCCGCCAAAAGAGTAGCTTCAATAATCTCTGATTGCTTTGTTTTGCAATGATTTATCTAATCTATTCAATGATTTTGTTAAAATTTTATGATTAATGCTATGCACACCCTCAAGAGTCGTCCTACCTCCCCCTTATGTGGGTGCATTCATGGCACCTTGATTTCTGATATGGGTCCACCAACATCAGAGAGGGGGGGATGAAATGTACACCCCGAGGGTGCACATAGCATTACTCATAAAATTTTTAACAAAGTTATTGAATAGATTGGATAAATCGTTATAAAACAATGCAATAAGAGATTATACGATTCCGTAAAATAATATATAATTATTAAATAAATCCAAAATTTAGGGCTTAATTGAAAATCAAAAAATGAAAACACATGGGTAGTACTCATGACTGCGGATTCAGGAATAACCGTGGTGAAAATTCATTGATATGTAATAATGCGGCAATGTGAAGCAGATCTATCGTAGGAAATGTTCAAAATAACTTTTATTTCCATCAAGCCCAATAATGCAACTCAGTGCGACCAGGAGTGCACCAAAAACCATGCAAATCAACGAAATAAAATTAGAATTAAAAGATCCGTACCTGATTATGCGGGGAATGATGTGGGAATGATGTGTGGGGTGATGCAGGTGATGAGGTGGGATTATGCGAGGGCATGATGTGTGTGTGTGTGTGTGTGTGTGTGTGGGGGGGGGGGGGGGGGATGATGTGTGAGGATGATATAAGAAGTAACGTTGTTTGTAAATTTCAAATCAAAATCAGGCAAATCATCAGTCCTAATCTTTTAATGAAAACAAATAAGGCAAAGTAATAGCAGTAGACGCTAACCATGTCATGCCGAGATGCAGCCAGATAAGAACAGAAATGGCCTCTTCGTGAAGGCGGCCATTGGAGATTGGACAGTAATCTGGACAACGTTTTTTTATCTTGAGAGAGATATAAAAAGTGGAATGAAGCAGGGCAGGAGATATTGTAGGGCTTGAAATCGCCACCACTTTTCAGCAGATAGACATGAAGCTTTCAACCCTAGGATTCCACGGCAAGAAACGGTGACGCCCCTTCAATTGTGGTACTCAACCCTCTTTCTTCGATCTCGAATTGCAGCGCAACTTCTACCGGGAGTGGCGAGCTGTAGATATGACTCACTCTCTTAGCACTATTCATTCTCCAAACCACATTATGGCGTTTGACTGGTTAGTCAACTTGATGGACTAATTATAGTTTATTTGTATTAATTTTTTATTTTAAATTTTTAAATTGTTTTCTTTTGTTAATACTTGATTTTATTTTAGTCTTTATATTGTCAATTATCTGTTATAGTTTGTTCTGCAACATATAATCGAGTTAAAAATTTTGTTGTGATCCTGTGTCAACTACCTGTTAGAGTTCAAGCATTAGTAATTGCATATATTTGTAGGCAAGTGTCGTAGCTCTTCGTGTTCCATTTTATTATCCAGATATATAAAGTAGGCCACAGGCCCAACAAACAATCTGGTTATTATTATTAGATTGTTTTTTCTGGTTTTGGGCTAGGATGGGCTATTGTTTGTTACAGTGTCTGGGCTCAATACTTGAAAAAGGTCCCACAATTTGAGCATGCGGTAATGGATCTTAGCTCTCGACCAAATGAGCATAGAATTACTCATAGTGAAAAATTAGATATGGTTTCTATTTGCTTAGTTGATACTTGTGAAATAATTTTATATTATTATATAACTATAAACTTAAGTTACACCAAGGGTTTTTTGTATTTTTCTATTTTTAAGTCATTTAAGTTCTTTCCTATTTTATTGTATAATATAAATTTTATTATAAGGCTTTATGTTAGAATAAATGCTACTTCAATAATATTTATCTTGATAAAATTCATTCTATATAATTACACATACGTATAATGTAGAACATTATTAATAAATACACTACTTTAAAAATAATTGTACCCAAACAATAAATTTTCCTTATAAAGTGTTAAGAAACATGAACCCAAGCCCATATGAGTAGAAGCCCACGTATGACTTGAAAAAGACTCGTAGATGTTGACTGGATGTTGACTTGATCACAACCTTAACCACCTCTACTTTGTATGGTCGACTGGCACCCCAAATAATTAGGCAAAAGACTGTAAAGAAAAGAACAAAACCCAATAGAGCAAGATATATCTGACAACGTCTACAAAATTCGTTGTCTTCGTCAAGATCATCATAGGAACCCTCTTCTTCAATTACGGTATACTCAAGCCAACCTTTATCATTTCTCTTTTTGTTACTTTTTCATCCTGATGAAGATCTAAAGGTCTCAGAGAATGTGTTTGCTGAAGAATCCCTCGAATGGCACCCAAAGGAAGGATGTGAAGGTGATTTCATATTAAAATCAGAGATCTCTTGAAGCAACTGGTTGAAACACAAAAAACTTTACAACTAGATCCCCAAAATGGAGTAAAGAGGCGGAACTGCTACACCAATTAATGAAGTGATTCCAAATTAAACACACTCATACCTTCCAAAAATCCCGTCAAAACCTCTTCAAAGATGGGGATGAAAACTCTAGATTTTTCCTTTCTTTTGCTAGGGTCAGATCTCAAATAAAGAGAATTCAATCAATTGTAAAGTCAAATGGACAACTCACTGAGGAGGAGCAAGAGATAAAGCTAGAAGCAACCTCTTATTTCTCCAAACTATACTCTCAAACTTCAAACCCTGGTGAACTTCCTTTCTACCTAGAAAAAATCCTAGATATTAATTGCTGGTTTGAAACATTGGGTGCAGCAAGAACTAAGGAGGCGGGAAGTCAAGAATTTGGCCTCAGCTTTGTCCATGCCTGAGAGGCTTACGGAGTATGAGCGGAAGACCAAGGAAGTGGTTTCTAAAAATTCATATAACACGAAAGACCAAAAGGATGATGAAAAGAAAAGGAAGTTTGAGAGGAGACGTGAAAAAAGGACTCATGCTTCAAGTTTGATGATAAGAAGAAGAAAGGTGAGAAAGGTAAAAGTAAGATGTTTTGCTTGTGAAGGCGAACATTTTGCTAAAAACTGCCTAAAGGTAAAAGTGTTGAACTCTCTTTCTAGAGAAGGAAATATCACAATGAGGGAGAGTCGGGCATGAGTTCCATGGCATTGCTCAATTTGATGCGGATATGTAGTGAAAAGACTTTATCTCAGAGGAGGCAAAACGCCTTATATTGAAGTTAGAGGCGAACAACAGTCATATCAAGACTGTAAATTCGGCTGCCAAGGCGGTAATTTGTGTTGCTAGAAATGTTCGTGTTATTTTAGGAAAGTGGGTAGGTACTCTTGATTTCACTATTGTTCTTATAGATGATTTTAATATTATTTTGGAGATGGACTTTATGAACAATTGCAAGGCATGTGTAATGCTATATTTGGGGATTGTAGGGAGAATGACCCTTAATTCTTTTCTAAATCACAAGTGAATGATGTAAAAAGAAAGGACACAATGTTAACCGCCCTCCAGCTTAAGCGTGGTCAAAAGCAAGGGGAGGTTATTTATGTTACAACTCTAGTGGAAGACAAAGAAGGAAGCTCAACTCCAGCATCAAAGGAGGTCATTGAAGTTCTGAAAAGTTCAAAGAGGTCATGCCTAAGGACCCCACCTTCCCCCAAGAAGAGGTGTTGATCATGCCATCGAGTTGGAACCAGGTACCAAACCCCAAGCACAGGCACCATACCGCATGGCATCTAAGGAATTGGAGGAACTCAAGACGCAGTTGAGTGAGTTACTAAATGCTGGATTCATTCAGCCTAATTTCAATTTTGCTGGAAATTTGTAAGTATTGCATCTAACTGGTTGGATGACATTGAGGTAGTGGATGACTTTGATGGTCCTTTAGTTGAGATGGTTCCAAATGAATCCAAACTCCATATTGGCAAAATTGATGTTTGGAAAACTGTTGTACTTAAACTCTCGCATAATGAACCATTGTTGCTTGTAGCGATGGTTGAGACGCCCTTAAAATGATCAAGATTGGGGAAGTCATGAGGTCTAACATGGGTAAGCATTTCATTTCTTCCTGCCCATGTGGAGCTGATTTTATGGTATTATCCACCTCATTCTCACCGGATGTTAACAAGTTTCAATTGAGTTAATTTTGCTCTAATTTGATTTTTTTTTAGGAGAACTTACTCTTTTGTCATCCGAGTCCTATTCAAAACTTTGTCAGATAAGCAATCTCTCTTCATTGGTTCGATGGCTCCTCCAGAAAGTGAGGAAACAGAAACTTCCGAATCCTGTGGCTGCTCATGATGGAACTCGTACAAATTCTTTTGCAAAATCAAACCAACGGCAACTTCTATGTAATTGTCTATTTCTAGCTCCTGAGAATAGTTATCTTCTGGATTTTGTACTACTGCTTGCTCAGATGATTGGTAATGATTCTCTTGTTGTGAAATTGAAGAAACTTCCTCTTGTTTCTTCATTAGACCCAATTTCTACTGTTGAAAATTGTACCACCAGTGATAACCTACGACAACATGAAAATTTTCTTTGTCAAACGGAAAAGAAGTTGGATGAGATCAAACACAGTAAAACCACGGTGAATCAAGTATTAGTGATTCGCAACAGAGGATATGGAGTGTGGCAAAGTCATGGAATCCATCTCCAATTGGTTTGCTGCCTTATTCTTTTGGTTCATTCTGCATTCTTCCCGCTGGCGACAAGCTTAATGTGCAGTTATGGAATCAGGAACCCAGTAAAGAGATGGATCATTTGAACATCGACCAGTCTTTCGACAATAGGGAAGTGAGTAATGAAGGTGAATTTGTAGAGAAGAGTGATGAAGTGGTTGAGCAGGTTGTAGATGACGGATTGGTACCCGAGGGGAGAGATGGTTCACTATTAATGCCTGTTGATTGGTGGTGTGTTGAGAACAATAGGAGATGAAGAATTGGTTGCAATTGAACAAGTGTCTGGGTTTGTTCAATAGTCTAGCAAGTCATGATTGTGTAAGTAGGTGAGGTTATTTCGACAGTTATTTGAAGCAATGTGACCTATTTGCTTTTGTCTTATGTTTGTCATACAACATTCTAGTAAGATGAGATTCATTCACAGGTTGCTTTAATGGGTTCGTAACCCAGGATTGCACTGCTGCTCGGCACTTGCTCTTGATCTTTGTGTGTGTGTTTTAAATATTGTGATTTTCGTCAAAGCTCTCTCCAATAGGTCGTGCTGTTGGAAGAAGAGGATTCAAAACCTGCCCTGACTAGGTATGGCAGCAGGCGGCATAACCGTGGAATTGGCCTGATTTGACCCACTAGATGTAGGGATAGGTTTCAAGACCACCCCTGGACCAGGGATAGGGTTTATTATAGAACTTTTCCAGAGGTTTTACAATGCTAAATATGCAAATGTTACATTTATTTCTATAGGTCAGGGACCAAAGAGGATCAACAAACCATACTTAAATCTCAAACAATAAGAATTTCCAAACATTTGTTGCTTATCAACCTTCTGCCATGCGAAGTTCTCCGGATTGAAATAGTATCTTTCTTCCTGCACCATCCTGTTTGACCTCCCTTACAAGGATAGATCACTTAAATCTTTGTATGTGCACATAGCTGCAAAAGGGTGTTTGGACCACTTAATTTCTCTTAGCTATTCTCGTGTTTTGATAAATTCCCCACTCGTTAGTGTCAACTCGACCAGGGATAATTTTTACCTGATCTTAACTATTGTGAGGGCGAGTCTGCCTCACTTTGGCATTGAGTAATACAGATTAGTTTTAATATTATTAGAGCCCTGCCTCACCTACTTATTCTGACCCATTTAATTTTCCATATTTGATTTGATTGACCTTGAACATTGGAGAGATGGCCTTTTGCCTTGTAAAGACAAACCATAGCATTATTCTTGCCTTTGATTTGCCTTGTAACTTGCCTCCCAAAAAAAAGATTCTTATCAGCCTCACCTTCCTCTTTTTCGTCTCTTTGCAATCATAAGATTATTAATTAGCTCTTATTAAAACAACTATACCAGAAAATATTATGTCGTGAGATGTGCCAAAGAGAATAAAAATAAAAAACACGTGATTGGTGAATTTCTATTTCGTTTAAAGTTTAAAACCATATTAATCTTCTTTATCATTAATCATCATCATCATCTTCTTCACCATCATCATCGTCATCATTTTTATTAGTTAAGATTTAACCTTTTCTTGCCACTAGATCCTGCACATACAAAATATAATGAATAATGCTAGAGTCACCTTTTACCACATGTTAATCTAATGCCTTAAAAATATAAAAAAATATTTTTCGTATAAAATCTTATTTTCCAAAGGATAAACTCTAGGCATCAATAGTTTAGATTAACAAGTGTGTGAAATAGGTGCGTGGGCTAAGTGCAACTAACATTATTCAAATATAATTGGAAAATACTAGATGCACCTGTGCACATTACCTAATTTACTTCGGATAGATCCATGTGCAGCTAGCATTACTCAATATAAATAAGGCCAATTTAGAATTGTTATATTAAGCTGAATGGCGAATCAAAGTTGTCTGCATGTTATCCAATCAGGAAAATAGTTTTTTGTTAAAAAAGGCAGGGAAGTCTCTCTCATATAGCAATAAAACACAGGAGGGTCCGCCAAGAAAGAGAAAGCTCCTTCGCCTTTTATGATAAGCTGCTTTATCAATATTGGTGGTGTTAGACGTTACAGATATGGATTCATCATTCCAATTTCCTTGGCCACGAATGGAAGAAAACAGCCTGGGGGCATCATTGTTGCCGATTGAAGAACGAGGAGGCCGGAGGAGAATAATGAAAGCTGCAAATATGGGACAATATGAATTTATAATGACGCCTGGTATAGTTCGAAGGTCGTTTTTACAATAATGGCGAACAGAAAATAATACGCATACATCCATGGGAAATTAAAGCAGAGTATCATTCGACTTGCTTTAAATAAAGAACATGTGTAACCAGTGCTTTCTTTTGCAGAAACAGCTTGCAAGCTTAAATATGGCATTTGCTCATACTGATATGGGAACCTCACGCATGTCAAAACATTTGAGATGTAAATTACAAAAAGCCAAAGAGCACTAAGCAGAGTATACATATTTAAAGAATGACAAAGGCATCGCATGGGAGGATAATACCCACACGGACAAGAAACGCAACACTACACTGAAGAGCCAGACGATAAGTACCCAGAATTCGGACAACCCAGAGACAGGAAGTAGAGAGGGGATGAAACTTATTACACTTGGAGAAGAAATAGGACTGAAAAAACAAAATGGAAAACTACCCAACTCCCAAAATGCAATAACAGGCAATACTTGTCACATAACAATTTCGGGTTTCAGGATGCTGGACTTAATCTCTTTGTGGGGAAGAACCACACCTCCGTTACTGTAGATCTCATCACAGACATGGACGTCTTCTCCGAGGATGGTCATGTTCTCAACACGAGCCCATTGCCCCACAGTAGAGTGCCACCCGATGATACTACTGGAAATACAAGCATGCTTCTTGATGCGCACTCCACGCATTACGGTGCACCGAGAGAGCCGAACTCCAGATTCAACCACACAACCAGGTCCAATGGCCACATCAGGACCGATCAAACATCCTTTCCAATCTTTGCAGTCTCATGGACTATCACATTTCCAACAATGTGAGAACCGGCAGCCAAATTGGTAGGGGACTTCTTGCGTAATGAATCCAGATAGAGTCTGAGACCAGTGATGTAGTCCCTTGGCTGTCCAATATCCATCCAGAAACCAGGTAGGACCATTGCAAAAAGCTTCTTCTCTGCTGCAATTTTTGGGAAAACCTCTTTCTCTATAGAGGTAGGCCTCAATTGGATCCTATCAAGGACAGAGGGGTTTAACAAGTAGATTCCAGCATTGATTTTGTTACCCACAAATATCTTTGGCTTCTCTACAAATTTCTCAACTTCTCCCGTCGCTTCCTCCATCACAACAACACCATACTTGGAAGGCTCATCAACCTGCCAATCCAATTTCTCTAATATGATTAGAAATTAATTTTATACTCAGAATTTGACAATTAAATGAATAATGATGTTTTTTTCACCTTAGTAACCATGATGGAAGCCTCTCCACCGTGAGCTTTGTGAAATTCAATCATTTCCTTGAGAGGGTACTCGCTGATAACATCACTGTTGAGGACAAAGAATGGCTCGCCAGATTCATCAATCAGTTTGTCCCTTGCTAGAGCCAAAGGTCCTGCAGTGCCAAGAGGCTCAGTCTCCTGCGAGCAAGTGATTTTAATCCCAAGCTTCGTTTCAAAATCCTTCAAGAAATTGAGCATAACCTGAAAAAGTAGATAATTGATATCCAGTGTAAAATGAAATATCACCAGTCCGACCAAATGCACGCAGTCATGAATTTGTCTAACCTCCGGTTGGTAATTGATGGCCAAAACAACTTTGGTTACACCAATGGCTTTCAGGGCTTCAATCTAATGGAGGCAAAATCACAGAATTCACCAAGCTATCAAACAAAACAGAATAGTCAAATCTACAGCAAAAAGAAAGACAGGCAAGCAGGAAAGGATGAATACTTCCATTCGTATGATGGGCAAAACATCGTTTTTTTCCTTTCCAAAATAACATGCATTCAATTCCTAAATGCTAAGAATATCAAACAAAACATAGAGGGATCAAGTATCAGGCAATTGAAAAGAACACGAGTGAAAAAATTCAATTTTCGTAAAATAATTAGATTAAAAAACGGGTGAACAGATCAATTCACCAAATACCTGATGCAAGATCATCGGCTTGTTTGCAAAATCAACCAGAGGTTTTGGGACACTCAGAGTCAATGGCCGCAAACGGGTGCCAAACCCTCCAACAAGAATTAGAGCCTTCATGGTTAGGACACAAGCCTGCTACACCTGCAGAAATACCTCTCAAAAACTCAGTAAACAACTCAGAGCCTCAAATGGAATATGTTGAATGCGAGAAATAAAGATGCTCTATTTGAAAGCTTTGACAATAGATCATGACAACACTGTTCTCATCCGGTTCAGCGCTGTCAATTTCAGCAACGACGGGTGTCACTCTAAACCAGCCGTTTAGAACCGGTACTCGTTTACCGTCCGTAAACCATTTAATTATTGTAATTATTGTAATTCCGTTTCCGTTTATTACCCGTTGGCTAAACGGATAATCGGATAAAAATGGGTAATAAATGGAGAAATTATAAACATTAATAAAAATTGTTTAGAGATGATTTTTGGAGTAAAACAGAAAATCCTAGAATTCCTTGGTTCCGCCTCTCACCAGAAAACTCTCCGCTAGAATTAATTCTCTCTTGCGGGGGAGAGACGAATTCTATTATCTATTCTGAGATAATTATATTTTTCATCCAGAGGGCATTAGGGAATATCAGAGGGCATTAGGGCATATCAGAGGGCTTAGTGTGTGCGGGTCCAATGGGGAATTAGTGCGTGCGGGTCCAATGGGGGCTTAATGTGTGAGGATCCAATGGGGCAATGGGGCATAGTGTGTGGGTCCAATGGGGCATAGTGTGTGGGTCCAATGGGGATTGTGTGTGGGTCCAATGGGGATTGTGTGTGCGGGTCCAATGGGGATTTTAATGTGCAGTTGTGTGGCCTTGAAACTGTGTAAGCAGCATTAGAAGAAATAAAATAGGTTCTGTCGTTTTGTTTCTTGAGATGGATACTTGAGATCTCTTAGATGAATGCTTTTTTTTTTTTTTTTTTTTTTTCTAATATTTTCTGTTTTGATCACTTATTTTAACTATGCTCGATTTAATCTTATTCTGTAGGCACCAAGCAGTCTGAGCTGGTTTCTGGGCGTAACAGATTTTTTGCACACATGTCAGACAAGCTTCAATCTTCTAAATCTGAAGGTTAGGACTCCATCTGTTCTTGTTCTTTCCTAATCGATGGATCCATGGAAGACAGATGTAATACTCATGAAAATGAACCGATATAGATTTTTTTGCTAAGCTGGTGTGCAGTTAAACTCTATTTTATTTTTAAAATTTACTTTTCTTATAATTAAAACAAAATGAGTGCAACGGAAATAGTTAGTTCTTTGTTTTTAATGATGTTATGTATTTCATTTCATTTATTTTTCATTTGGGTAAATAAAACTGAGACCAATGTTGAGTGTAAGTTGTATCCACGGTTTAGCAACATACCATGTGTCCACGGTGTCGTAGCCCTGGATATACCATATCTCTGCTCACAAACTCATCTACATTTTGTTCCCTCTTAATGGTTTCGGCGCCATTTAAAACCCCTATATGCTCGTTGACGAAGGGCTTTTTATTATTAACTCTTTAAAAGAGTTTGTTTTGAAAAAAAAAAAAAAACTCTTTAAACAAGGAGATACGTTAGGCTACATTTACCCAAAAAAGCTTTAATAAATAGAGAAGTCATCAATTTTTTTGGCAACAAAAATTTAAAAATTGCTTTCAAATTTACATAGACAATAATACCCTTCTATATAAATAATTAATAAATTATAGTATGGATTAGCTTTACAATTCTCTTAACATATCTAGTATAAGGTGGTATGGAAAACAAAGGTAAACAGAGAGCGGTTGTGTAAGTTTTATTTTCTTGTTGAGTAATTTTATGTTCATGTGAATAAAAGAGAAGTAGCAAACGGTGAGGAACAGGAGCCTAAAAATCCCTGAATATAGATTTTATTCAAGGGAAAATGGAATAGTTTAGGGTAATTTTGGTATTTAATCAAAATAATAGGGAGACAAGTCTCTAAAAACGAATACATTAGTTCCAAGGATAAATGCCAACTTCATTTACCAAGTTGGACCAAAACATTACCTATGGACTGATCATATACACGGTTCTTGGTACAATTTTACAAATGAATACATGAACAATTCATTTACAAGATGTAAGCAATCGTGGTCGTATCTGATTAAATCAATGGTACCGCAAGTTACACACGGGGAGATCTGAATCGACTGACATAGAAGAAGATATCGCATTTGTGTCCGCGCCGCTCCCCCGAGAGTATTTACTAGCTTTAAATGAAGGGTGCATTAAGCCTAGAGGGAAGGTCATGGATCAGGTTCCTGATAGAGGACCAGAGGAGCTTGAGAGGATTACGAAGGCACAAACAACAGAGAGGGAGAAAACTGACACCCAAGTGTTCTCTGTATACATCTCTATGGCATCAGTGAAAGAAAATCGTGCCCGACTCTCGGCCCAGTTACGGATGCGATCTGCCTCGGCAGCGTACAATGCTCTCCCCTAAGTCAAGTACAGATAATAAAAATTTAGGAATCAGGCTACAGTGGAACAACTTACTATAACAAATAGTCATGCCAAATTGTTGCTTCTGGCGGTTGAGTTTCAAATTTTTGCTAGGTCAATCTAGAAAAGGCGGGCAACTTGACTCGCCATGAGTCTTAAACCAGCTTTCGGGATCTCGTGCTGCCTCATTGAAGTAGGGCAATGGGTTACGATGCAAAAAACTTTGCGAAAAAGGAAGCTTTACCTGCTCATCGAACCAGCGACCACGTCGTACCCAGGCACTGACCAGGGCTAGCAAAATACGGGGCGGAGTCAAGTAATTAATTGCCCTTCCAGATCCCTTCACTACCCGCATCCGTGGCACCAATGTCCTAGCAACAGTCTCTGGCAGCTCGCAGATGATGTTAAACATTTGCTTATTTTTAAGAGTTGAACCACTGCAAACAAAATGCCCACATAGCCAATCAAACTGTTAGCAGATCTTTTAGAGTTGATCAAAAGAACAAGCTACACTGTTCTAATTATTCTAATGAAAATCAATCCCAATAGCTCACTCAAAAAAAAAAAAATCCCTTACGTGACCATTGCTAGCAAGCATCGAGCCAATCTCATAGAAAAGATTGAGGCATCGGAAATAAGAAAAAAAAATAAAGAAAGATAAAATCACCTCCCATTGAATGTTGACATGTTATGATAGAAACATATTTGATTTGTTGATGGAGATGTAGAAGAAGTGTTATCTACTAAATATTACCAGCAATTCTTGTCTGTTGTAACATCAATAAACATCACAACCACTTATGCACCAAAATAACTTCAGATGGAGATTACAGCTCGCATACCCCTCATACTTTTCAAATCCTAGAGTGAAATGTTTGGTACTATATATCCACTTTGCAACATTCGTAATTAATGTTGGAGGAAAGATACATCAGATTTTACCTTAACAACAGGTCAGTGAGAACCATTCCTGGTGAAGCAGTATGTACTCCAACCTTTGAGCGCTTGCATTCTTTAATAAGAGATGCTTGAAGCTGTCTCAAACCACATTTAGTTGAACCATAACTACAAAGTGAAATTAGTATTACATGTTAACATACCAGCAACTTGAATTAGTTACATAGTTAATATCATAGGAAGAAACATCATAAATATAATCTCCAATGAAGGTAGCATCTGGGTAAGAATTAATGAAACTTACACAGCTGTGAGAGGCGTGCTTGATCCCCCAGAACCTGCACCATCCATGTTAAATATATGACCCCCTTTCTCTTGGGATTCCATGACCAGTATTGCTTCACGTGTGCAGATTATAGAACCAACCAAATTTGTTGAGACTATCTATACAATTGAAAAAATCATATTGGAGCGTGTCATTAATACAGATAGAGGGACAATTATGATAACATAAACCATATGAAATGCTCCCAGAAAAATAGGATCCGCTATTTCATTTGCAGACAATGTGCATGTGACTGGGCTCTTCCCCTGTTCTTGCTGCAGATACAACAAGAGGATAAGCCCGCCAGTGGAAGCCAGGGACATCTGGGCAGTGTCTCTAAACGTGTTTATTATATCGTGTTAAAAAGGATTCCTCCCTCTGCATCTAACTGAATGGATCTGCAGATAGATGAAAGATGATCCTAACGGATGAAATTGTCTTCTTTGGACTTCTCCCCGCCAAAATTAGGCAAGCACGATACAGCAATCACCTATCTAATCCATATCAAGTTAATGTTCAATGACAATATAAATACCATGGCTTTCTTGATTTATACTTGTCTGGACACTGGTGTTGCACAATTTCTATAGAAGATTTCCTTAATAGACTGGATATTCTGGATTGTAAGCTATTCAAAAGAATATTTTGGATTGTCCGGATAAGAGGTTAATTTCCTTAATGACCTGAGTTTACAATTAGAAAACCTAATCGTTCATTACAAAGACAGGTTAATTCAAAGCTAGTCATACTTAGCATATAACCATTATAACTGATTCAAATTTTTACTAGTTTTTGGTCAACGTGATTAAGCCCAAGACAAGCAAAACATGGTTCAGAACAGAGTATAGCAGGGTCTCTAGCAAAGAATTCAAAATTACAAAACAATGTTCCAAGAGTTCGATTGGTTCATTTCGGTAGGTTATTTCTGCTGTCTTTTAGAAAAATATACCCTTCAGTGGAAGGAATATGAGACATTTATGGTTTAGGAAGATCCAGATACCTCATAGTTAAAAGTAAGCACGTTGCACTTCATGTCCTCGACAGGATAACTTATGATATCAAGATTATAAAAATATTTCTTCTTACTCAGACACTTCTTTTCCGAGATGCATCAAAAGAAGTAGAATATGTACCTGCTCTATATCTTCATCCGTAAATTGCATTAATGGCCTGAATCCTTTGTTTGTGCCAGCATTATTAATCTGTCCCAGAAACAAAAGTGCTGAAATTCATACTTGATAAAGGACGTGGTTAAAAGAGCATCATTTCCTTTGAGCTCATCCAACGGCTTTCTCCCACTACCAAGGATTTAAGCTCTAATATGCTTGCAATGCAGATTAACAAGAACCAGAACAGGGTTACGATGGACTAATTCTTACATCGACATAATGAACAGGTCCTGATTCTTGCCATCATATCAATCAAGACTTCAAATTTTCTAAAATGGCAAAATTCAACTTATAGTTAACAGGTGCATGAAACTCACCCAAAGGTCTATACAACCAAGTTCAGAGGATGCAAAGTTAGCCAGCTTTTTCACATCATCAGCTTTGCATACATCACATGCAAGGCCAACCACTTTAGCATGTCTCATACTTGTTTTAAGTTTGGTACTTGCTGTTAGCATACTCTCTTGCAGATGCTCTTTGAGCTCTTCAACGGTTTTTTTGACAGATTCAGGACTGCCTCGAAAAAAGAATCCAAGGTGGGATGTAGAAGGTTTAGTATACTTGAGATAGTTAAAATTGAGTCACAGAATAAAATAAGTATAAATAAAAGATGAATATCAGAGATCAGACAATACTTTCGAGAAGTGACAACAACACGGTCCCCAGATAGTAGAAATTCTCTGGCAAGCGCTTTCCCCAATCCCCTTGTGCTGCATTAAAAGGATAAAATAGGATAAAGATACACAACTTAAAGGAAATTTTACAGTCACTTACATGGACATTCTATATAATATTCCAAGTTCTTTATTTCTTTGAAGCATCTGAAGAAGTTACACCAGCATATCATAATCAGATCAATGAAAAACACTGATTATTGTGTTCGAAAATAATGCTATCTCATGTTTGAAATCAAACAAGGAAATAACCAAATGTCACGGTCATCTGACAACAGAAAACCACCTCATTCCTATCTATTATTACTCTTTTTTTCAAATATATACAATTTTCCATAACTGTTCAAAGATCCCGTAAATGAAAACAGCATCATCAGTCGTTAATTTCTAGTTTTTGTAAATTAAAATTGACAGACCATTTTCTAACTTTTGGAATGGCGCATTTCAATAGGGATCAGCCTAAGGATCTACAAAGAGGCTGTGCCCTTACACAAGCACCCTCCTTGACCAACATGTCACAAGGCCTTTTGTGGACAGCCTTTTTACATGCAGCCAAGCGGAAACAAGCGCAATAGCTGAACCTCTGATTACTTTATAAAACACCCTAGAAGCGCCCAGAGGGCCTTTGCACCTGAGATCCACCCATTAACGTTGGACAGACCTATGAACTGATAATACCATGCAATTAAAAGAATGACATATTTACCTTCCTGTTATGACAACATTTCGAGGACCCGCTCTACAATGTTCATCTAAAACAATGTTTGCCCCAATCATTGTTCCAATGATAATCCCACCAAGCCAACTATACCAGATCAAGTCATTCATTTGACTGTCTCCACCTACAAAATTAACAGATAAAAATTTAAAAATTTAGATTCAAATCAAGTACAAGCATCTGCAGCAACACAGGATTTCTATAGAAGATAAGAAGGCAAACCTGACAACTGGAAACCGATCGCAAGTATTACTCCAGTGCTCATCATGGTGAATAGATACCTTCCAATTTGGGTGGTGATCTGTTTACAAGGGAAAAATTATATAACCTCAAGATTTTGTTAAAAAGTTTCCAGTATCCCTTGGCGAAACAACATGACATATATGAGAAATGATGCCACTCGTAAGCTACAGTGTTATAGAAGATATGGATATTGTGCAAGGTGATGGAGATGAGAATGAACAGAAGTGACTAACCAGTACAATATGACTTACACTCGGTAAAAAAAAAAAAACAAGCAAGGACACACTAGACATGTCTCCTGAGGCCAGAATTTCTAGACCCACGTCTGCTAATCAGAATGTGAGCTTGCCCATATTTGTTATCGTACTGTTAGACTCTGGACTCGTATTAAAATTATACATGCCTAGATAAGCAACAGAGTGATTGACTTATAAATTAAAAATCAAGAACAATTATCATACTCTGACAAGGGTGCTGAATACTGGAGGTCTGAAAATTAAAAAATTCATGAACTCTGTAATATTTGGCCACATCTAGTCCAAATCAAATCATGAACAAACCAAGAGCCAGATAAAATAAACTAGTTGCATGTTTTCCCCAGTTATAAACGTATGTTCTATTCTTTTAAAGATAAGAATCACAGATAAAATAAACTAGTTAACTGCTGCCAAACAAAGAATTTTAAAATTGGCAAACTTGAAAAAGTGCTGAATAACCCTTGTTTAATAATTCAAAATTTAAGGATGGATATCGATATCATTGAAGAGAAAAATAATGCATTAATTAACTTTCTTCATCCATTTGAATACCTTCTATATAATGAAGAAATATAGCTCTGTGTGGGCTCCTGACTTTGGTAAATTCTAATTACGAGGATCTATTATAAGTCTAAAAGATGGCAGGCCTGTGATGTATCATCGTAGGACTACTTCAAAACTATCACAGTGTTTCTTATCATATTTGGTTGAGCTAAAACAAGCTAGGCCACTTAATGGGTACGTTGTATGGTGTTTTGCCGCTCGCTTGTTTCTCATATTAATTAGGTAACACGTAAAGGATAGAGGAGAAACTTAAAAGCGTGTCTCAGGCACTTTATGTGCAGCGTCAACATGCATGAGCCTGCATGAATGCTGTCCAGGAATCATCTATTTTGGCTTCAACAGTGGGTTCGTTTTCAAAAAATTCACAATGGAAAAGAAGAAGACTAAAACAGACATTAACTAAGCTAAGTTTCGGAGCAAAAAATTGTTAAGAATTCTTCTTGAAAACTCTTCAAAAAAAAGAAATCTTCTTGAAAACGGATATTTCCAACTAATCCTAGGTAATTCAGATTTTTTGCTATCAGATGAAAGCAAAATGCAACAACTAGAATATAGACTATAATTTCCAAATAACTGACTTATTCTATTGCCCATAATTCCTAAGAAACAATTTGTCGGGAAACAGAAACCTCCTGAATGTGTACAGGTGTTCAGGATACCAGAATTACAACGACGCGTCACTCAGAACTGAGAACTCCAATTAGTAAAGACCACGAATATTTTCGGAAGAGTGATATAAGGAATTTTTTTAACCAGCAAATTAAATTTCCTGAAAATAAATTGAATCGTAATAAGTTCGACGAATAAAGAGGAAGAAAAAAATAAATCTTTATATTTTATCCATCAGATCAGAAAGTTAGGTGCACCCTGGTGGCTCTCCTCAAACACGTACGGACAGTGCAGACCCGAAATTGCTGAAGTACCAGAGAAATTTCACTGAGTTGATCCACTCAGAGAGTTTAAAGTGGCGCTTATGAGTTTTAATTAGTAAGTTTTGATAAGTGTCAGTCCATGAGGTTTAAGAGGCAAGGTCAGAAAAAATACTGAACCGTATAAGTTTAAGCAAATCTAACCGAAAAACATCAATCTATTACTCACCGAGAAAAACATCTCTTCTACCTTCACCATTACGTTTTCATGCTCGTCTCTCGACTTGGGCTCACCACCCGAAACCCCTATCATCAACGATTTCAGCGAGTAAAGCACTCCGTTCCTTTTCTTCGGCCGCACCCTTTGCTCCTCCACTGCTCCCATGCGCTTCTTCTCGGATTCCGCTCCATCATCCGATCTGAAAGATCGACACGGCTGCACCGGTGATCTACGGCGGTCGGCAGTAGTCTGTCGGCGGAGAAAAAAGCTCCCATCTAATTTCACCGCGTTCCTACAGAAACTCCGAGGAAATGGACTCGTCTCGAAGGTGTGCGAAGAGAGTTGGAGCTTAGAAACGGCGGCCATTGGCACCCCGTCGACCACTACTGACTGGCTCCTTCTTCCCCGGAGGTCTGAGGGCCGTTTACGTGTTCGTTCAAATAAAGAACTACTCTCAACCGTGACGGCCACACGATCGGGAAACCCCATCTATCAGATATTTATTGCCACGTGGAGAGATTTGCCATGTCACGGGTCGCTTTTCCGTCGAGCTTACGAAACTGCCCTCGTCGGTTTATTTTTGTCTGAACGCGGGAATGCATGCGAGTAAGAGGCGAAACAAGATGCGTGCGGTGAAAAACGGAAAATAATGCCAAAATGTAGTCCATTTGGGCAGCGTTGGCAATCGCTTCACGTTACGCAAACCAGTATGTTAAAGGAACAGATAACGTAAAAAAATTGCCCTCGGTTAATCGGACGCAACTAAGCCGCGCTGGCACCTTTGAGACTTGATTAGTATCGGTCAATGCGTATCATATAGGTATGTATCGGTCCGTTTGTGCAATAAGAGGGTGAGGTCTCTAATTTCTCTCCTCTTTTTTATAAGAACGGTAATTTACATGTAGACATAAAAGGTATTATAAGCTCCCCTTTATAGATAATATTTTCAAATAGTTATTGCAGTACATTTATATTATATATTGATTATATTGTGTTGCGCCATAAATTGATATAGATATATATCACGGACTAACAGTAGATTTATCTCTTCGTTCATCTCAGGGCAACAATGAAATGGCTGTCGTTCTCCCCTCGGTTGAAAAAGAAGTTGAAAAAGAACTTGCTCCCTTCTGTCTTTAAGAGCTCCTTCACGACAAGGAGATTGGCCCTTGGCTTCTAAGGGTAGAGTCTTCCCTCCCCTCATATTAATTAATTAATTAATTATTTATTTATTTATTTTAAAACATGACATGCATTATCAACAATTCAATTAACAAACTAATATGAGTGAACCATTTTAATCCATTCAGACCATATTTTTAAGTCAGTGCCTAGTTCAGGTTTAATAGCGTGACTTCATATGTTTATCTTATTATTTTTTCCAATTAATTTTACCTATGCTTTGTTTTTATCATGTAGTGCTTATGCCATATGCAGCAAATTACAAACTCATTAGTAAACATTCTAAAACTGTTTTGAGGCTTATTATATTAGGCAAAAAATGTTTCCGATGAGTTTGCTTGAATAATTGAACTTGAGTAAGTCGACAAATCCAATGATACTCTTTCCATGACAAAAGTTGTTAAAATTTTTCTGTTTTCATACTCCTCTTCCATCTAATTCACCTACTCTACTGCAAGATTTATGGTGAGGACTTCTACATTTGAGTAGTGGGACTTTTCTTTTTTCTGTTTTTTTTTTGGCTTGCATAAGGTAATTTCCCAAACAATTTACTTGTTATACATTAGGTAAACATCTACTTGGACGTAATATCGCCTCAAAGCAAATGTTTCTAATGGTTAGATTCATTATGTTAGCACTCTTCAAACAATAAAATGTTATCATTATGTTGTAATTATTTTGTATTGAGATAAAAAAAAAATAATGACATATTATGTCAATTCCTCTTGGTTGATGTTATGAACTATATCTAGATCACATTAGGGATGGTATAAAATATATATAAAGATGTGAACTACCTTATTTCAATAGTCATTCAAATTTAATTTGATATTTTTAGGTTTGCCTTTGCATCGGCCCTAATGGTACAATAGGAAAGCTTATATCCACGCGTCGCTAAAAAATGACCGCCTGCGAATTCCAGTCAGTTTAAAGAGTGGTCCTTTGGATTTCAGAATAGAATAATCTTTACAAAATAATAAAATAATTTTTTTATTTTATAAAAAGACCACCAACCAACAGAAAAACTTTATAAAATAATAAATTATTTTTTATTTTATAAAATTTTAAATTCTAAAAGACAAACCTTAGATAACTGTTTTTTGGTTACGTCAAAGGTGCAACTAGCATTTTCTTTTGAAATAAGAGCGGATCATTCGACCATTGATCAACAGTTACACTCGCATGTGGCATGTGTTCACCACTTTTGCGTGATGCAGACTTAGAACAGCTTGAATATTTGAAAACTAAATCAGGTTAGCTGAGTCGGTCAGAGTCAAATATTGGATTTGCATAAACTCGGTCAAAGAAGGAAGAGAAAAGCCCTTCGAAAAAAGGGTCGAGTTGACTCAACACGGGCCATAATCCGAGTCGATTCGGTCCTTGAGACCTGGACGAGTCGCTCTACCATGTTACTCACTACAAACTCACGGGTTAGTCACCGGACGACGGTTCATATAAATAGTTTTTCACTGAAAAAGACACAGCCCTACAAGTTCTCCCGCCCTTCTTCGTTCCGCTTTATATTTTTCTTTCAAGTTCGAAAACGCTGTCCAACGTCTCCAATGGCCTCCACGAAGAGGCCACTGCTATTCTTCTCTCGCTTCATCTTGCAGTCATCGGAACGGCATGGTTAGCTTCTACTCCTTATTCTTTTCGTTTTGCTATTCCCTGTCTTTTACTTTTCAAATGTCTCGTTGTTTCCTTTTTTATGGATTTAGACTTTGCGTATTGACTTGTTCTTTCTTTTTTCGTTCCTTTGTTATGGTTTTAGACCTGAATTTCGCGAACCTTGATGCATCACTTTTCTTTACAACTTTCTCATTTTTTCTTGTTTTGTTATGTTTCGCCGGCGATGATTTTTTTTTTTTTTATTTTAAATCTCATTATTTCTTGATATGGATTTGATTCAAAATTTAGCGACAGAGCGTTACTTCTTTTATCTCTGCTCCTTATCAATTCCGTTTTGTTGTTAGGATCAGGACCTAAAACGTGCACGAACTTTTACTTTTCTTTTCTGTTTTTTAAAGTGTTAGGACTCATGATTTGCCTTCTGATGATTTATAGACAGAGTGTTACTTCGTTTATCTCTTCTCCTTATCACTTCTGGTTTGTCGTTAGGATCAGGACTTAAAGTGTGCACGAAGCATTACTTTGCCTATCAGTTTTCTTTGAAGGATTTATGATTCGCCGATGATCATTTTTTTAAATAATCCCATTATTTCTTGGTATGATTTCTGGTTTGAAATTCACTGACAGAGTGTTACTTTGTTTATGTCTTCTCCTTATCACATTGATTTTGTTGTTAGCATCAGGACTTAAAATTTGCATGAACTATTACTCTACTTATTTGTTTTCTTTAAAGGATTAGGACTCATGATTCGCCTACAATGTTTTTTTAAACGATCTCATTATATGTTGGTATGGTTTTGATTCGAAATTTAATGACAGTATCACTTCGTTCATCTCTTCTCCTTATGACTTCTGTTGATCAGGACATAAAATGTGCATGAGCTATTACTTTGCGTATCTGTTTAAATTAAAGGATTAGGACTGATGATTCACCTATGATGATTTTTTTAATTGATCTCATTGGTATGGTTTTGATTTGAAATTTACCAACAGTGTTACTCTTTATATCTCTCTTCCTTATGACTTTCTCATTCTTCTTATTGTGGCTTATAGGATTAGGACTCCAGATTTGCACACGGAGCTTGCACTCAGGAGTAGTCAAGGGTGAGGTAATTCGAAAAAATGGGGGCGATTATTCGGTCATTCATGACGAGATTGAGAGGATCAGACAAGAATTCGGTGAAGCAAAACAGCGTTTTCTCGATATACCTGTGGCCCTGAAGGAGATGCCTAAGATGAATCCCCAAGGTTTGCTTTTATTTTTGTCTTGCATCTATTAAACCGTGGACCTTGCACAAATTTCATTTTCAACCATGTGAATTTGTGTTTTTACTCTTAAATGTTTCTTTATCGTTATATCTTTATTTTTTTTATTCAGGTATATACGTCAATAAGAACCTCAGGTTGGACCGCATCCAGGTTTATGGATTTGACTATGATTATACACTGGCGCACTACTCTCCTGATTTGCAGACTTTGATCTACAACCTTGCAAAGGAGCACCTTGTTAATGGGGTCAGTGTAATGATGATATTGATGTGTTATGTATGTTTCTTGTATTTTTCCATAATTTGAGACTAATGTGGCGCCTATTTCCATTCCAGCTTAAGTATCCTGCAAGCTGCTTACAATTTGAATACGATCCTTCATTTCCCATCAGGGGTCTGTACTATGATAGACTAAAAGGATGTCTTTTGAAGTTGGACTTTTTTGGTTCTATTGAGCCTGGAAGTTGCTTCTTTGGCCGCCGTAAGGTAAGGTAGCTATCTTAGTTTCTTGGTGTAATTATGTAAAGAAGCAGTTCATTCATCCCAAATGCATGGTATTTCCTGGTAGTTAACCTCTTGTGTGGGAAGAAAATGTTATTCTTATTACATTTTTTTTTTTTTGGGCCTTTGTTCTTTTGGCACATGCAACCAGCTTGATGCACAGGAAATTAAAGAAATGTATGGCACACGACATATAGGTCGTGACCAAGCACGTGGGACTTGTTTGTTTGATGGATCTATTTTGCTTCAGCGAGGTAATGTCTGACTTGAAGCTTTTGATTGTCGTGGTGTCAAATGTTATCTGGTGTTACTTTGTGAGCTCATGTTAACAGATATTATTTTTTAATTGAAGTGCACTTAAAAAAGAAAAAAAAATCATGGTGAGCATTTTTTTGGAAGCATGTTGTGGAGCAAAAATGCTAATTCTGATGTCTAGTACTCACAGTAAAGAATGAATGTGTATGTAGAAACAGTGTCAAAACTTATTACCCTCCCATCAAATTTCAGAATTCCTGACTTAATCCAGCTCATATATAATTTTTTATTTTTTTTAAATTGTTTGGTGCCATACAGGCATGCCTTCTTGCAGATATTGTCCAGCATTTTGTTGATGCCAAGTTGGATTTTGATGCTTCCTATGTATATCAAGACGTCACTCATGCAATCCAGCATGTTCACCAAAGTGGATTAGTTCACAGGGAAATTCTCTCTGATCTTCAAAGATATCTTATGAAAAATGTAAGTTCATTAGGGCATAACAGTATTAATTTTGACAAATAATATATGTTTTTTAAGGAAATGTGGAGTTTTGGTTTTGCAAGGGTTGATCTTCTTTAATTTGTCTCCTCTCTGAGGCTTTTTGACTTTATATTTCAGGGCCATCTCTTGCGCTTCCTGGAAATGCTTAAAGAGAGAGGAAAGAAACTTTTTCTCCTAACAAATTCTCCATATTATTTTGTTGATGGAGGGATGCGATATATGCTTGAGGTGATTACCTTATTGTGCTTATCCGTAATCTTATTTTCATATTATTGATGAGAACTTAGTAGTATATTAGTCTTTTAATGCCCAGACCCTTCTTCCACTTTTGGTTTGTGAGCTCTATGGTTCACATTGTGTCATGTATTTTGGTGTGTGAATTTTGATGGATCATTTTTTTGTATATTTTTATTGAAATCATTTGTGAGGTAGTCTTGGTCCTCAGAGGAGAGGCTGTGTTGTCCAGGACTCAAAAAGGGAAGTATTCTTTTGTTTTCTCTCTCCTCTTTAGCTGTAATGATTTCAAGGAGGTTGAGGCTAGAACCATCCTTCAGTCTGTGGGAGATGTTACCTCACAATTCACGCAAGTCAGGTTAATCTTTCTAGACGAAGCCTGATTCACCAACTTAAACTCTGTTTCAGCCAAATCTTTTGAGTTGGCTTAGTAAGAAGTTGCTTGGATTTATTAAGAAATATAATATGATTCATATTTTTGATCACAAACCTCAGTTTGTTTAAGTACTATCTCTGCCATTATATTGGATTAGCATTATGATTCGGTTGCACGCGGGTTGAGTGGGACACGCTTCCCCTTTTTTAATGTGGATTTCAATTAAGTAAGTACTTACTGAAGAGAAAGATCAGTCAATGTTTGCCACCCAAGTTCTTCATGCTAGCAAGAACTAGAGAAGATCAGTTTTCCCTCAAAGAAAAATTTGTTCTCTCTCATTAAATTTCCAACTGCTCTTGCTCACATACTTTTTTTTCCACTTTTAATTTTAAGACCCTTTGAAGTTACCACAAGCTGTGTCCGCTTCTGGGTGGGGGGAAGGCCCAGATCCTGGGGTTCCTGCCAATGCAGTAGTGGGTTGGTGTTCCCTTTATAAAGAAAAGGAAGTCTATCAGTTGGCTGGACGTGCTCTTAGGGTAGCTTTATATTATTGTTTACCTTCAATGGGTTGTTTTCATCATATATGATGGGTAATGATTTTTTTTTTTTTTGAATGATATGAAAGGGATGGTTTTTCATTTTAACATATTTCGAGGGAACAAAAAACGTTCCAGATAACATTGGAAGTGACTGGCTAATTTAATGTTTCTCTTGTAGGGTTCTCTTGGTAATGGAGACTCATGGAGAGATCTGTTTGATGTTGTGATTGCTCATGCCAATAAGCCCACCTTCTACACATCTGAGCATCCATTCAGGTCTAATCTTAAACTTGCTCTTGTTTTAGTTTCTCATTTGAATTAGATTGTGCTAAGCTATGTTTGCCAGAACCTCGAAGAAGAATTATAGCATTGAGCCATAATATATTCACATTCACTGCCTTGGAACATTGGTGAAATCTTAGTGGGTGTATGTCACTCGAACTTGCCTGTGAATAGGAAGTTAAGCAATGTTTGTTGTTGTAAAACTTGGCTTTTGATTAAGTTAATTGAGTTTTTCCACAGGCTCAGCGAAGTTTAGGAAATGCAGTGCAAAAGGTCAGTGGTCTGATTCTAAAAATAATCTCATTTTCTATAAATTTTGCATTTAACTTTATCATTTCTTTTGAGTTATATATTTTTTAAAACTTTTTTGAGTTAAAATTTGCATGTAAACATTATAAATTTTCTGTTAGGGACCTGCAAGAAAGAGTCAGAGAGCCAGCCAGAAAAAGGCAATCAGTAGCCAAAGGCAAATACAGATAGAGATGGAGTAGGCAATCCTAAATTGGTGGAAACCCCAGAGCATACTGCTCTCTCTAGAATTGCTATCTTTCTTCCTTCATATCTACTCTGTTATATTTTTACAGAATTATACCTCCTCTTCTTTGGGTCCACACATGGCACCCTACAATAGGATCTCATGATCCTCAACTCAGCTTGTCGCTGCCCAGAATAGCAGCCTACCTATGCCTCCTGGAATACACCTTGAACGTGGGTGGAACACACTTCCCTTCACCTCCAAGTGGGCCCCTCTCCAGCTCCTTTCCAAATGGTCCCCTTTCTGTCCCCTCTGTCCCCTTTCTGACATTACTCAATGGTAATTTTTGTCTTTTAAAACCATGAAGTGTGAGATGTGTGATGGTCCTCTTAGGTGTGTAATGTTTTAATTTTTATTCTTAAAAAATGTCTGTGTAGTTTTAAGTAATTTATCATATATATATATATATACATATATGTCACTCTATTATTTCATGCTTTTGTAAGCAAATCAATATAATTAGCTGTGTAACAACTGGCTTAATTTTATCGACTTGGTCAAAACTCACCCTTGTCCTCTTCAAAGAAAGACTCACCCTTGTCCTCTTCAAAGAAAGACTCACCCTAGTCCTCTTCAAAGAAAGACTCACCCTTGTCTCTGACAAGAAGCTGCACATCAAGATATGTGACCACACATAAATATGCTAGCTGGTTGGGGCTTGCTCATCATTTATAACCTACCTAGTACCTTACATCAAGATTGTAGGTTTTTGAATCTTCTGGGATCCATTCTCCTGTGGCACCCATTTTGGAGACCCCAAATTAAGATGAGATGGATGACTTTATAAATGTCTGCTGTATTGCTTCCATATTAGATATGTGAGTCCATACCAAAAGAGCGAGGCTAGATCTGATTCATATCATGTTTTTCTATATCTTTTATGTAATATGGTGAATAGACCAATATAAATAGTTAAGCTTGTTCTTATCTGGACTTTGCTTTCAATAAGGATCCTACTTGGTGCTCTCACAAATAGATAGGGCACATTACAAGTGCAAGGCTGGTAAATGATGAAATTCTTGTGCTGTATATCCTTGACCATTGAGCAGATGTTTTCTCTTTAGAATAATGTTAGGTCTCTTTGTAGCGAGTGTATTGTAGTCTTCCTCCATGCCATGATTAGAGTAGGATAATGGGATAAAAGAAAGTGAGGACTCTCAAAAGTGAGGGCTCTTTCTTAAAAAGATAAAAGAAAGTGAGGCTCTTTTCAGAAAAGAGAAGTGCTGGATCAAGTGGATTTTGTTGATATGCTGGGGGACTTGTTAATGATTGCATACTGTAAAAATGTGATATTTAGTCTTACATGCACGCTTGCTGATTAGTGGACAGATCCCAGGTTGAATAAAATAGGTATGAGAAAATAGGGTCCAACGTGATGAATAATTTATGCAGATTCAGAAGAACTAAAACATAAAAAAGGTTTTTATATTATCCCATAGGTTCATGATTGAATGAAATGTAAGAGGCTTTAACTTGAGATTTCACTGGTAGAAAAAAAAGGCAAGCCAGGCTTACTACAACCAAGACAAATTGAGGAAAGAATAAAAAAGTAACATTTTTCAAACCATGTTGGAAATTAACTGAGGTCTGTGAATGTAATTGTTCTGTCTAAATAACTCATATATCTGAGGATATTTATTTTCATGTTCGTATGTTCTTCAGCATGGTTAAAGTTGCTTGTGGACTGTTCTTGCTCATTGTACATTGTGCTGCTTATGTTCTTGTTCTTCTTTTTGTTGAACTGTTGTTTTTCCTTGAACACTCTTCTAGGTGCTATGACTGTGACAAGGATACACTAGCTTTCTCAAAGGTGGACGCTTTCCTGCCAAACCAAATATATTACCATGGATGCCTAAAATCATTTCTGGAAATCACTAAGTGGAAAGGTCCAGAGGTAATTTTTATGTTTGACCCAATTCATTTGTTTATATTTTTCAGAAGTTGCATAGTTCACCATATCCTTCCTCCAATACATCTGTTCTAGGTTTTTCATTTGGTAGGAATTTAAGCATTGAGCCATTGTGTTCTCTTATCTCTTTTAGGGTCCTTTCATGCTTTATGCTCTCGCGTGGAATTACCTAGTTCTGTGATACTGAAATCTCTGCTTTTGCATTGTCTAACAGTTTACTCACATTGAGTTTATTCCTTTTCTCACGTGGCAGCATCTTAGGCAACAAGATTTTAAAATCTGATTTTGGCTTTAACCTGATGAAGTGGCTAAGTTTGGTTTAACCATGTTTTTGAATTAAAAGGAGAATGTATGGAAGAAAAAGCTTTAGATGCTCCAGTTATTCTTTTGCCATTAAAAATCAATTGGTTTAGCCTTTTGGATCACATGTTTACTGTTAAATTGGCTGACTTTCTGGTGATTTATTGGTCCTCTGAATCAGCGATTATGAATTTAATGTTTCTAGTTCTTTATTATTAATACTTTCGTACTCGTATGGGTTAACTAAATCAGTGTCCAAAAGCTCCTAATCACATTCGTGAAGGTGATCAAATTTTACTCGCCTTTGCTGGTCAGCCAACTCTCCTATACTTTATTTCCATGTGAATTACTTGATATGGGGAAACATACTATACAAGTGAAAATGGTGAAGAACGAAATAATGATGAAAGGTCTTGAACATTTGATTCTTGAAGGGTCTTGGGCATTGAAACAGAGACATGGCTGATTCCTGTTTAACGTGGTTCAGTTACACAATGGTTCCTTTATAACCTATCATAAATAATATTTAGTTATTTTTAGATTATTGCTCTTTGTACTCCTATTTTAAGAACCTAAATGCATACCTTTAAATAGTGCACCCATTAGGGCTCTATGTTGTTCACCTTTAAACACCAATTTTTTTTTGAACTTAAAGGCATTGACTGGAGTAGACTTTTAAAAGGGCAGGTTAAGATTTTTATTTGTTGGTTTAAGCGAAATGTCAAACATTGTTGATTCTGCTGCATTTTAGAGACTTGAGTTTGTTTTGCTACATGAACTTACTGAACAAGGTGCAAAATGAAGTTGTCCTCTCAAAAAATATAAAGTTGAAACGTCCTGTTTATGCCAACATATCTGTTTCTGGATGATATAGTTGGATCATAAAAAATAGAAATGGCAGCACAGGGTGCTTTGAGGTATCCATCTTCATGGATTAAGTATACAGATTTCTGCAGCTATTGCTCAGTCCTAATCGGCGGCAGACATGATGATTTATTATTTATAGGTGTTAATTTTCTGACTTTAATAAGGCTAGAGCAGCTTGTTGGGGACATACTGAATCTGTTGGTGCTGTGTATTGAATGCTTTTGATTGCTTCTAGTCTTGCATATCATTATAACTTTGGCACTGGACATGACTCGTAGTCATAGATGCAGGCAGACCTCTTGTTCTATCCTGCCATAGTAATTTAACCCCTGTTGCCTGCCTAAGAATAAAGATATATATCCAGGAACATGGTCATATAAGCATATTGAATCTAGAACCTAGGAGAAATAAGCTGGATATTTGCTCCAAGTTAATATATAGATCTCTCTGATGAAGTTTTGAGATCCCCAACTGTATATCATTGTTAAACTATTTTTTATGTATCTGCATATTTATAGTTTCTACCAGTATATGATTACTCTCTAAAAGTCCATTTTTCTTGTAGGTGATTTATTTTGGTGATCATTTGTTTAGTGATTTAAGGGGACCTTCAAAAGCTGGGTGGCGTACTGCTGCTATCATCCATGAATTGGAAGTATGGAATTTTTCCAACACTTTATTAGTAATTTTGATGTCCTGTCGTTCATATAAAAGTAAGCAACAAATGTCCTGGTCAGAGCATGATGGTTGACAGAGTTCTCTTACATAATTTTGAGCAAATTTATCACCTCGCCTATTTGAAGATGATAGCAGTCATTCTCTTCATGTCTGTCCGAGTAGTTAAGGGTAGTTACTTGCACATAATGCCAGTACTAATTTGATGTTTGATATAAATGGCTTCTAAAGCTTGTTGTGAAAACTTGTTTTATGCTTTTGCTTTTTTTAATAAGTTTTAGTAGGCTTCTTTTAACATCAAAAAGTTATCATGGTTTGTTCACATGCTCAAGGAAAGTTCTTACTTTATGCAGAACGAAATCAGGGTGCAAAATGACGAAAGCTATCGCTTCCAACAGGTAAGCTTGAGCAAGTAATTACGTTACATTGTTTTGATGGTGTTTTTTTTTTTTTTACTTCAATTTTTCGAATGACATATTATTTTTTGTTTATTCAGGCTAAGTTCCATATTGTACAAGAACTGCTCGGAAAGTTCCATGCTACTAGTATAAATGCAAAAGAAGATAACTATTATTCACTTTTAGCTGAGCTGAATGAGGAGAGGCAAACGACTCGTTCTGTTATGAAGAACATGTTCAATAGTTCTTTTGGTGCCACCTTCCTTACCGATAGTGGTCAAGAATCAGCTTTTGCGTACAACATTCATCAGTATGCTGATGTCTATACTAGTAAGCCAGAGAACTTCCTTGACTACCATCCAGAAGCATGGTTTCATGTGCCTTTTGACATTAAAATCATGCCACATCATGTGAAGGTAAATTAATCGATTATTATTTGCACTCTTTAATTACTGATAATGTATCACATGTCATGTTGTTTATCAGGGTGCCGATATTCGTTTTAGTTGATTTCTAAAGTTAACTTTGTGCAGGTTCCTTCGAACTTGTTCAAGACCTGATTGCCGATAAGATGTACTTCATTGATTGTAATGTTCAGATAAAATTTTGGATGAGTAGAAGTTCATTGATGGGTCAATATTGATGGTTGTCCCGATAAGGGTGAAATAAGGCCATGTAAATCATGTGGCCAAGGATGTAACACTGACTCATTCTATTCAATTCTTTTTCAATTTTTTCAAACATCCGTGCCAACTGTCATTTCCGTGCCAACTGTCATTTCCATCTGTGTATTTGTTTATAGACTAACTGACCAAACACAAATTGTAGTAATGTGATCTATTAAGTTACTCTGCACCCGTGCACTTCACTAAGTATTAGTATCATCTGTCTTAAGCATCCCATGGGAGTGGAAGCCTGTTACCTTCCTCGGGAGAAAGAGCAAGGACAAAGTGCTTCACAAGATCAGTCAGTTTATGGTGAAATTGCCCTAGAAACGTAAGAACTTTGGCTTAGGAGTCCAAACGTCGGGTCGGGGACGTACTAGAAAAACTATATTCAACCACAAAAAAATAAAAAAAAAAAAAAAAAACCAAATCAGGTTGACAATTAGCCAATCCGTTGGGTCTGAACCATCGAAACGAGAAACATTCAATTTTAAAGAAAAGAAAGGATAATTGGGACGGAACACAGTGCGTACCTCGGCACGTAGATAGGCTATTTTCCTGTGGAGGATAGCATTACTCCACACTGTCTACGGCAATCATGTGCTGTTCCAGGGTGTTTGAGATGGAATCTGACTGAGATCGAATTTATTTTGCAGGGTATGTCGTTGTAGAGAAGCTGAATTGGGGTTGTAGGGCTGCCATAACTTGGGAGAGATGAGACTTGCCCGTACCGTTAGACGGAACGCAGAAGGACCTAACCGCTGAACAGCATTGGCTTGATAAGGTCGAGCGAAGGCGACGTCTGGGTTACCTGGTTGAACTAATTTAGATTTCTCTGCCACGTGGCCTTCGATAAGCCACTAAGCAGAACGTACTCTCTGCTGCAAACACGTGGCCTCCTCCGGGTTGTTCTGCGATGGGAAACTATGGGTACAGCTCAGCGGCTCCTCTCAGTCTCCTCTCTGTTTTACACGTGGCACTCCCATTTCCTCCTATAATGATTAGTCTAATAAATGCCCTTTGCGCCACGTCGTTCGCAGTGGGCCCGAATTTAAATTGGGCTGGAAATCGGAAACGTCTTACTGAGCCGTGTTTCGACTCACTGGTGAAAACTTTTAGTAGTAGAAACTAGAAACAACACCCACTCGGTCTTACCGAGATTTATCACGTCATCCAAGACCACACGGTCCCGGGGGCTTAAGTTGGGCTCAACCCGGTTTGGTTTATTGTACTATTGGGTTTCTAAGTAAAACCCATACATAAATGGACACCAGTCCATGGTCACCTCTCCCAATTCCAAACTACAGAGACAACCCACGTGAGATCGACCAAACCGTCGAAGAGGACTAATCCACATGTTTCACTCGGTTTGGTTTTGATTTGCATTTGGGGTTCGGTGTTGAACCAAAATTGTCGCTTTTATGGGAAGAAATAAAGAGAGTAGGAGGTAAATGGAGGTAAATGAAGCAAAATGTGACAAGTCATCGACTTTTCTTGTCCTCTTTGCGGCTCTTTTTCAGGCATGGAGTCGGAAACCAAACCACTGTTTAAAGCGAACTGTTCAAGCGGGTTTCAACTGTTGGTGTTTAGATTTAAATGTCCGATTCATTCAAGATTCAGTCAGGATGATAATAATGGATGAACAAATCAACGGCTACGATCGGGTTGATTTGTGCGGGGAGAGTGGATTGTTCGTTCGTTTGGGATTCAAACCTAACTTGTTCCTGTCAACGAAAGCTGGAGTAGATAGAAGCATTCCCAGGTATCTAACCTAACCAAAATATTGATCTCCCTTCTCCTGTGCAGAGCGGGAGAAGGGGCAGGTTTTTATTTATAAATGGGGAGAGACTCTTGATGCTGCTCAAAAGGCAACGTCAAGAAGGGAGGATTGGAGTCTAATAGAGTGAGAGAGAGAGAGAGAGAGCAGAAAGAAAAGAGAAGAGAGCCTTTCACATTGCTTCCTCAAAATGACATTTCTTGAATCAGAAACTGATCTCGGAAACCCTCATAGTCAACAAAAAAAGCCCACTGTTTGCGTTCTCGATGCTTCTTCCTATGTGGGTTTTTGGATTCTCAGGGGGCTGGTGAGCAGAGGGTACTGGGTTCATGCTGCAGTTTTGAATAATGGTATGTTGACAGATAGAGGGATATCCATATTAGCTTGGCGGTTCGTTGAAGTTTTTTCTGCGACAATTTGGTTTCAGTAGCTTTGTTGTGATCTTATCTGTTTTTCTCTTGTATGCAGGCAACCGTGACATCATATCGAAAGTCGAGGAGATGAGTCGCTTCCAAAAGAGAATTAAGGTGTTTACTGTGGACTTGCTGGATTATCGCACCATCACCGAAGCTTTGAAAGGCTGCTCTGCTTTATTCTGCTCTCTTGATAGTTCGGATGCATATGATGTATGTGCTTATGTTGTGGGATTAACTTTCATTTACTTTTACAGAAATTTTTGTGCTGTTTGTTTCTTCATTACAGAGAAACAAAGACTGTAATAGTTAGTGACTCGGGTTTTCTTCTCGTGCCAGGACCTGACGGTGGATTTTGAGGTCAGAGGAGCAACCAATGTTGTTGAGGCGTGTGCTCAAGTTGAGAGCGTTGGGAAGGTGGTGTTTTCTTCTTCTTTAGCAACAGCCATTTGGAGAGAAAACATTAGCTTGGTGAAGGATGTGGATGAGAAGTGTTGGAGCGATCCTGAACTCTGCAAACGTCTCAAGGTTTATGCCACTTCCCAATTCATCATCAGATTTAACTCTTTTGTCAAAATCAGGTACATCTTAAATTTGTTACCACAACAACTATGAAGCTAAAGGTGTGTATTTGAATATATATGCAGCTATGGTACCCACTTGCCAAAACACTGTCGGAGAGAGCAGCCTGGGCCTTAGCCATGGACAGGATGGTGAACATGGTGTCAGTCAATGCTGGTTTAGTGCTTGGACCCGGGGTTGCTCGCCTCAATCCCGGACCGACGATGTCATATTTAAAAGGTAATTCTATCCATCAGTTATCCTAATGAGTTACTTGGGATTATGTATGTGTTATCAACACTTATCATCATCTGTTTCAATGATTTTTGAAATCGAACAGGAGCAGCCCAGATGTGTGAAAATGGAGTCCTCGCCTCCGTGGATGTAGAATTCCTCGCAGATGTTCATATCCGTGCTTTGGAGGACGAGTACTCGAGTGGGAGATATTTGTGCTTCACGGAGGTTTTTACCACAGAGAAAGACTGCGTTAGACTGGTGCAACGATTAAAAACTCTGATCTCTGTTCCGCCGGGGTGCGATTAATAAACCTCTCTCCCTTCTTCTGACTGTTCAAATTTTATCTGCTTATTTTAATTTTGTTGTTCGAAACTGCAGATACCAATGCGAGGAGAATATCCTTTACGAGGAGCGATTGAGTAACAAAAAATTGAAGAAGTTGGTTGAAGTTGCAGCATAGAGTTCGATGCATCCGTATAATTAGAAATAAATCGTTACACGATCAGGGTTGTAATTGTAATGCATTCTTATTGCGTGTGAAAGCTTTTTTTCCTTTCAACATTGTGATCATGGGAAAAGTTTCCTCGTCTGTAGCCTCAACTCTTATCACTTCCATATTTCCATTCATCTCAGAAGAAAGCGTCTTTGTAAGTTACCTCTCATTTTCTCTTTAATGAAAGAGTCCCAAACCTAAGCTCCACGGCGATGGTGATTGATGAAGAATTCTCGACCCCTGTCATTATCTGTCACTTTCTTTTATCGTCTCCTCTCGTTTTTTCTTCAATGAAAAAAAGGCCTGTTCTGCGGTTCGACTCTTCTTGCCGGCATTGGTGGAGGATCTTCAGTCCTGATCCCCAGTCTGTGACTTTTCTTAGAGATAATGAAATGGTTTACAGATTTCCGGGGAATCAATATCCATAGGAGGTTCCCTTCAAAAGTCGGTCCAAACCGATGCCGACTTGAACCAGACAGCAACACGACTCTCTCAATGGAATAAACAAAACGAGGAATTTTCAATTTTAAAGAACTGGAAGCATTGGGGCGGAACCCAATCGAATGGCCGCCTGGAGTTTGGTGAGAAGCAGTTGTCCCTGTAGATTGGCTATTTTAGTGTAAAAGGCAATCGTGTGCTGCTTTTGCAGGGTGTTATAGATGAATCTGAATGAGTATCGAATGGGCGTCGAGCTTGGCCTGGCTGCCTTGACTTCGGAGAGGTCCTTTAGCAGAGATGAAAAAATTGATGAAAGCACCAATGATACAACCTGATGCTGGGAAATTGGTTGTACAGACGGCTGCTCTTCTTAGTGAGAGGCTAACTCCGAGAAGAAGTTGCACGAATCGGAAGAAAATGAAAGTTAAAGAGGGAAGAAAAACAGAAATAGAGATGATATCAGAGAGGGCAGAGAAATATTCTTCATTGATGTCGTGTTCCTCTTTTATATAATATCTCTCTCTCTCTCACTCTAAATGACTCACGTTTCAGTATAACAACCTGAAGGCAAAATGTAAAGGAAAAAATAAAATAACATCACTCACGCTGTAAGTATAAAAGCAAATTAAAAGTATCCAGAATGTAGTCTCACGGCGCCCCTGATTTTGTACACGCGTCGTGGAGATTTCTGGGCGCCATGACGCCCGTCTTTTTTTTATTCTAACACCAGACAAAAGTTGCATCAATTCCTTCAATGCGCATAACCATTCAACCACTTTGGTTTTAAGTTCGCTTTGGGCGAGCTCTGATTTTCTCTTCATCAACAGTCTCAGCAGCTGTTGGCGTGGGTCTTGAAGATCAATGGGGGTTTGTTAAATCTAATCTCTAGCTACATAAATTTGTAGAGTTAGTTGCTGAATTAGAATTATTGGTATATACTATATTTAGGGTTTATTATTTTCATAAATTAATAAAATCATTATAAATGACTGCTAATTTTTGAGTTATTTCTTCTTATTTATAGTATGTTTTCATAATATTTATGTACTTTATAAATGCATTTAATAGCATATCTATGCGTATCCATAGAACGTCCTTAAAAAGGTCCAATATTTTGTGTACGTATCCCTAATACTGCAAACCTTATTTCGTCTTGTCGTAATTAATATTTTCGAGCCTCTCTTCTGCACCGGCTTTTTCTTGCAGTACTAAGTCGGAGACGGTGGCCGGAGTACATTATTGATCACTAATAGAGGGGGCTCTGGTTCTAATTATTTTGGGTCGGAGACTCCTTAATTTACCTCCACCATCACCTGGTATGACACTTGTCAAGGTTGGTTTGGTCATGTTCATCGAGGTATTCAGCTTCTCTTTTCTTCAGGCCATTAAAATGTAATATAGAACAATATAGAGAAAGGAAAGAGAGGAAGATCACTTGAGAGAACAGCACCCAATTAGGGAACTGCAAGGCTAGCTTTCTTGATTTTGGTAGAAATAATCAGAATCAATCCCAAACATTGATCTAATATATCAATCACTAGAGGAAAGTTACAAGTAATTACGGAACAAAATACCCTTGTAGCTGCATGTATCATGAATATTTTCCAGGCTTGTGAAAGAATATTATATCGGTGAAATAAGAATTACATATCAATCAACTCGCTTAAGTATATAGTACCATATTCTAACTAACTACTATATACAAGGCTACAATTAGTCTCATCAACTTATAATTTACCAAATAAAAATCACCATGCATGTACGTATGACTCAATTACCGACCCAAATATGTTTCAATATTATTCACATGATGAGAAGATAGAGGGCGGATGATCAGGTGGACAAGAGCTAGCGCTGAATTACGTACATCACCACGGGGGCTCCGGCAGCGTACACTCGAGTACCCTCTCCGCCGCGACCGCCGGATCCTCCGTCACCCGGTCCCTGCAAACGGGGCAAGAAGCCGCAGAACGGCCGGCGAGCTCCCACCACCGGTCGATACAGTCCCGGTGAAAGACGTGCTTGCACCTGGGCAGCTGCCGGTACTCCTCCCCGTCCTCCAACCCCCCCATACACACCGGGCAGCAATCGCACCCGTATGGCGATATCGGCGGCGAGGACGATGATCGGACCACCACCAGCACCGGAATAATATCCGACAACGATTCGATCGCCGAAACGGAATAGCCGGTGCGGCCACGCGCCGCCGCGTTCGTCTGATCACTTCGCACGTACCGCGTCCTGCTGCAGAGGAGGTAGTGGAGGATGAAGACGAGGACGACGACGAGAACGACGGCGGTGACGGAGAGACGACGACGACGGGAAGACGATGCTCACGGGACGATGCAGTACTGTCTTCGTAGTACTGATCATGTGACGGCCTCCCGACGGCGATGATGACGGCGACGACGACGACGATGACCCACTGTTCCCCTGCAACAGCCGCATTATGTGATTGTTGTACGTACCCGGGAGCAATTTTGATCAATGGCGGCGGCAATGCAAGTTTAGATCAATATTGTATATGCCTGCAGTACTACTGTTAATTACGTATATATAACTGATAGCCGTCATGAATTTGGAAACTTCATTGGCAAGTAATAAAGAAGATTTTTAGGAACTTATCTGGTAAGCTCAAAGTTTACAAAGGTAGACGTGGTATACTATATGTGATCATAATATATACTAATTATACGTTAAGTATCAATATTAAGAATATCATAAAGTATATGTGGTTTTCCTTTTTTTAGGCAGATCAATCAATGTAAATAATATCGCAACTAGTCCAATTTAGTAAATACTAGCCTTATTAAGAACTCAAAACGACTAGTTTTTTTTTAATATATTAGCGTCTTTCCTATTTCCAAAAGAGTAATATATACTATATATGTGTACAATCGTGCACCACTACTAGAAATCCCTCATTCACAGGGGATATTTCTAAAAACTCGCCGGTAGAGATCTATATCCTCTACCGGCTATTAAAAAAAAGACCGCCGGTCAAAAAACCGATTGAATCGCCTGCCGGTGCAGTTTTCTATACCGGCACGCCCTTAAAAATCGCCGGTATAGAAAACTAGCTATACCGACGAAATAGTAAAAAACACCGGTACGAATTTTGGGTACATGTCTTAAATAAACCGCCCGTGCCCCTCTCCCAACTCCTTCGCTTTCCCGACTCGATCCTTTTCTTTCCGACTCCTTTTGTGCTTTTCCTTGAGGGTTTTTTTTTTTTTCCTTTTGTCCCTTTTAATTTGTTTCATACATTAATAATTCAGTCCCGATTCAGACGACCTTAATTAGGCTCGTGCCCGGAGATCCAAGAAGATAAAGATTATTAGTCAGACTACCTCTTTTTTCCTATTTGCCAGACTACCTCGATGAACATAACCAAAGCCACGTCCTTGACAACCACTTCTTGATAAGTGAATGCGCTATTTGAAAAACCTAGAGTCGTACCAGGTGACACATTTTCTTGTTCATATGGGAAGAAATTAATCAAACAAGTATTTAAGAATTAAAACTGTAGGATTTTATACTATGCATGTTTCCTTTGTCGATAGAATAAACACTTTCCCTGATCAACTAATTAAAAGTCGAAACAAGTGTCTATCAATAAGTTTCTCCAAGCTTAATTTGTCACCTAATTTGCATTGATACGTGATATAATCGGTCTGGGTGTGACCCACAATAGATTACATGAGCATAATGGTGTTATTTCGATGCATTAATGGAAGACAGATACTTATATGTAATTAATGGCCTTAATTTATTGAAGGCCTTGTTTAGAAAATAAATACACGGAAATATATGGTTCGATCAAGTAGTCATGTATGAATTTCGAGAAACTTCCTTGTGGGCGGGTATATTTTTCAGAAATCTTTGGTGGGATTATTAATTTGTTGATGAAGTCTTAATGACGAGAGACGAGTTTTAATGTTCTTTTGATAAGACCCAAACGTGATCACCCCAAGGTCTTGACTCTTGATCCCCCTGTTTAACTTTTATAGTATTGTATATTCACGCGAAGTCGTACGTGGCCCCCCGCTCGATCATTCTCTGCCATGAAAAATCAATTAACGGATATATATATATATATATATATATATATATATATATATATATATATATATATATATGAACTCTCATGGTTTCACTGCCTAAAAATAGTCGGAAAGCCAGTTATATATTAATCCCTCCATATATACCCATAACCTTTGTTTGTGTTTTCCGAGCACTGTTGAAGATGAAGACCGCGTTCCTGATCCTCCCACTTCTCGCGGTTTTTTTTCAGCTAGCTTTCCTCTCTGCTGGTTAGCAATCTTAATTTCGACCATATATTTCTCTTCTGCATAGCTCCTCTCTCCATACGTGATATTATTTTATTTCTTCTGAATTAAAATAGATAGAAGTTCTAATTTCTTTCAAGTATTTAATTTATTATCGACGATATATAATATCTATCTATTATATATACGCCAATTTGAGGATGATGCATGATGATCATGTCCTGATTGAATCAGATGGGGAGGTTTGCACTGATCATTGGCAGTATCCATCTGGGTGCAACAAACCTCGTTGCGACTTCCGCTGCGTAAAAACTCATGGAGCAACTGCAACATCTTTTTGTGAACCACAAGGTGGACCTCAGTGCACTTGTTCGTATGATTGCTGAGCCAGGATGCACCGACGTATTATCATGAATGTACTTGTGCATGGGAAAATTATAAGTCCAATATTTCTTTTCTAATATTGTATCAGCTGCATTTATCCGTCTTTGTCCCCATGCAGCCTGCGCTTGCTCTATCAGTTTCAGTTTATTATAAAAATTGAGCACTATCATTAATCCCCCTTCTCACACCTCTATTAATTCAAGCGGAAAGGATTCTCTCTCTAATGGAAGGGGCAGAGAAGTCCCCCTTCCTCTGCATGCACCCTGTACACTTCACTTAAGTATTTTACCTTTCTTGAGAGAACGGGCAAGGACAATATATGCCTCACAAGATCAAACAGTTCTTGGGAGAACGAGCATATTTTCTATATTTTGGAGTTGTTTTTTTTTTTTTTTGGCTTTCCTGATCATACAACTTCATGTAGTTAATTAATGTGTTCAGTTTCTTATAGGATAATTAATATGATCGCATTACGGAAATGCAGTACAAATTAAAATACATGATCTTATGAGTTCTAACAGTGTTATATATATTCTTGTGGGCTATTTAGTTCTGATACATCTTAAGGGTACGTACCCGGTACCACATAGTTGAGCAGTCTTGTCTCTTTCGCCCTTGTTTTGTCCATTGAATTATATATATTTATGGGGAAATTGAGCTAATTAACCGACTAATAAACCGTTCAACAGCATAGAGCGCGACGTCTAGGTTACCTGTTTGAACTAATTTAGATTTCTCTGCCACGTGGCCATCCATTCAACGACTAGATAGGACGTACTCTCCGTCTCCTCTCCGTCTACAGAAAACACGTGGCATTGTCAACGGGGTCGGACTCCTCTCCGTCTCCTCTCCGTCTTACACGTGGCACTCCCCCTTCCTTCTCTCTATGACTCGTCTAATGAATGGCGCTTGCGAATTTAAATTAGGCTGGAAAGCGGAAGCGTGTTACTGAACCGTGTTTCGACTCACAGAGTTAAAAAACTTAGTTGTAAACACAATCCCCACTCGGTCTGGCCCGAGATTTTCAACGTCATCCCGACCAACCACGCGATAAAATGGAGCTAAGCCGGCGTCCGAGAGGCCTAATGTTGGTTTCACTCGGTTTGGTTTCGTTTGGAACTCGGGTTCAATTGGTATCCGCTAATTGTTCCTTCTTCTGAGATTCAAACCTAACTTGTTCCTGTCAACGAAAGCAGGAGTAGATAAAAGCGTTCCCCTGTATCTAACCTAACCAATATTGATTCCTCTTCTCCTTCGCAGAGCGGGAGACGGGGCAGGGTTTTATTTATAAATGGGGAGAGACTCTTGATGCTGCTCAAAAGGCAACGTCAAGAAGGGAGGATTGGAGTCCAATAGAGAGAGAGAGAGAAGAAAGAAAAGAGAAGAGAGCCTTTCATATTGCTTCCTCAAAATGACATTTCTTGATTCAGAAACTGATCTCGGAAACCCTCATAGTCAACAAAAAAAGCCCACTGTTTGCGTTCTCGATGCTTCTTCCTATGTGGGTTTTTGGATTCTCAAGGGGCTGGTGAGCAGAGGGTACTGGGTTCATGCTGCAGTTTTGAATAATGGTATGTTGACAGATAGAGGGATATCCATATTAGCTTGGCAGTTCGTTGCAGTTTTTTCTTCTACAATTTGGTTTCAGTAGCTTTGTTGTGATCTTATCTGCTTTTCTCTTGTATGCAGGCAACCGTGACATCAAATCGAAAGTCGAGGAGATGAGTCGCTTCCAAAAGAGAATAAAGGTGTTTACTGTGGACTTGCTGGATTATCGCACCATCACCGAAGCTTTGAAAGGCTGCTCTGCTTTATTCTGCTCTCTTGATAGTTCGGATGCATATGATGTATGTGCTTATGTTGTGTGATTAGCTTTCATTTACTTTTACAGAAATCTTTGTGCTGTTTGGTTCTTCATTACAGAGAAACAAAGACTGTAATAGTTAGTGACTCGGGTTTTCTTCTCGTGCCAGGACCTGACGGTGGATTTTGAGGTCAGAGGAGCAACCAATGTTGTTGAGGCGTGCGCTCAAGTTGAGAGCGTTGGGAAGGTGGTGTTTTCTTCTTCTTTAGCAACAGCCATTTGGAGAGAAAACATTAGCTTGGTGAAGGATGTGGATGAGAAGTGTTGGAGCGATCCTGAACTCTGCAAAAGTCTCAAGGTTTATGCCACTTCCCAATTCATCATCAGATTTAACACTTTTGTCAAAATCAGGTACATCTTAAATTTGTTACCATAACAACTATGAAGGTAAAGGTGTGTATTTGAATATATATGCAGCTATGGTACCCACTGGCCAAAACACTGTCGGAGAGAGCAGCCTGGGCCTTAGCCATGGACAGGATGGTGAACATGGTGTCAGTCAATGCTGGTTTAGTGCTTGGACCCGGCGTTGCCCGCCTCAATCCCGGACCGACGATGTCATATTTAAAAGGTAATTCTATCCATCAGTTATCTAAATGGGTTACTTGGGATTATATGTACGTGTTATCAACACTTATCATCATCTGTTTCAATGATTTTTGAAATCGAACAGGAGCAGCCCAGATGTGTGAAAATGGAGTCCTCGCCTCCGTGGATGTAGAATTCCTCGCAGATGTTCATATCCGTGCTTTGGAGGACGAGTACTCGAGTGGGAGATATTTGTGCTTCACGGAGGTTTTTACCACAGAGAAAGACTGCGTTAGACTGGCGCAACGATTAAAAACTCTGATCTCTGTTCCGCCGGGGTGCGATTAATAAACCTCTCCCTTCTTCTGACTGTTCAAATTTTATCTGCTTATTTTAATTTTGTTGTTCGAAACTGCAGATACGAATGCGAGGAAAAGATCCTTTACGAGGAACGATTGAGTAACAAAAAATTGAAGAAGTTGGTTGAAGTTGCAGCATAGAGATTGATGCATCCGTATAGTTAGAAATAAATCGCTACACGATCAGGGTTGTAATTTGTAGTGCATTCTTATTGCGTGTGAAAGCTTTTTTTCCTATCAACATTGTGAATCTGGGAGAAGTTTAAGGCCAAAGCGTGTTCTGCGGTTCGACTCTTCTTTCCGGAATTCGTGCAGGATCTTCAGTCCTGATCCCCAGTCTGTGACTTTTCTCAGAGATAATTAAATGGTTCACAGATTTCCCGGGAAGTAATATTCCGTGAATGGAAGAAAGGAGTCGTATAAAGTATAAAGTAATGATCAGGTTTCAAGATTGATTCCAGTTTCAAGTTTCTAACAATAATTAATTAATACGATACTTGAAGTTGAGAAAGATCAATTTCAGTTCTCAGAAAGTTTAATACAATTAAAACTTGAAGTTGAAAAAGATCAATTTCAGTTCTCACAAAGTTTAATACTATTAAAACTTGAGTTGAGAAAGGTCGATCTCAGTTCTCGCAAGAATTAATACAAAAACTTGAAGTTGGTTGCAAGTCTCAATTGATGCATGCAGAATTTCCTGCCTGCAGTCACGACTCATGACTCGTAATAAAGTCGTCATACGGAGAAGTCTCGTGGGCCAAGTATGCTTGGAATAATATTCTATCTATCACGTACGGCCCTTAACTTAAGCTTCATCCAATATCTCCCTTTTTGTTTTGTTTTTGTTTTTTCCCCTCTACACCTACCTAATATCCTCCTAAATTGACAAAACAGGAAATGTATCGAACTAAAATCCATTAATTTCTGTGATTACTGCCTCCTACTTTGAATGAATGCTATATTATAACATATAAACAACGTATTAGTCGCCATTTAATAAAAAAAATGGCGAACCATGGCCTCACGCCACCAGTTCAGGACCTCTCAAGGAAATCTTGGAAAGCTCCTTCTTCTCCTTGTTAATTATCCACCTTTCATGCATGGAAAGGTAAGTCATCCTCGTGCACGTGGCAGCCCACATGGATCTTTGCTTTTCATTAGTCGTGAAATGAAAGCAATAATCCCCATTACAGGTTGATAATATAATACTGGAATCGATACAGTTGCCCCCATAAGAAATTCAATTAAATTCGGAACAGCCAGAGAAACCCGGGGCAGTAGCTTCCAATGGAGTCAAAGTACGTACAGGTTGTCCTTTTTTGTTTTTACGTTGCCGCAAGCCCAATCGAGAGATTCTCTCATCGATCCCCCCCCATATTTCAATTCCCGTGTTTCGGATCTGGCGGACGACAACTTCGCTTTGCCACCTAATTAATCTCTTAATCCAGATGGAGGAAAAAACAAAAGGAATTGAAATCAGATTCGGGGGATTGACTAAAGACCGAGCGATCTGATTAAATTAATTGGAGATCTGGAATATTGGGGATGGACGGCTGGAGGTGTCACGTGCGAGAAGAGTGGGGAGGGTTTAGGGTAGTACGGATCAGGACGGATCGGCCGAAACTGTAAGTTACCTTTTTTGGAGCCCCTTTCTGCGCTTCTGCACCGGCTTTTTCTTGCCCAAAAAAAAAAAAAAAACAGATTTCACGTGTTTAACACTTGTTACGAAATCGAAACCGGAGACTCCCAAAAGTACCACGGTTCCGTAGTACTCTCGAGTCTCTTTCAGGAAAATTTATCCAAGTACCCTTGGGTCGGAGAACTCAGAACCGGGTCGGATTTGATGGTTTGGTACTTGGTTGGTTCAGAATATTACTTCATAACTTCATGACATTCTCTTCTGACAAATCTGAAAACCAGTTTTTTTTCTTCTTTATTTTGAACCGGCAATTCGAGATTCCTTCTAATGTAAAAATCGTCGCTGTGGACTCTCGTGAGCAACCTCGGAAATCATTTGACCACGTCAGTGGTTGCTACATGCTTCGGCCACGTATCCCTACACGCGCTATACAGAGCCGGGTGCCTGGTGAATAATAGTGACACCACGGTAAGTCGCAGCCGCCAAGTAAATTATGACAAGTAAAAAGTATAAAATGATTTAATTTTCTGGTTTTGTTTAAAAAAGAAAAAAGGAAAAAGAAAAAAACACGGAACGGGGATTACAATTATTTTGCACCTTTCTCTCCAAGTGGCGCGCTTTCTCTATACAAATGTTTGCCAGTCACCGCGCCTCCCGATCCGAACGCTCAGGACTCTCCCTCAGCAAATCCCGCAAAACCTCACAATCCCCAAACCTTGGCTTGTATATTGTTGCCTTTCCTTCCTCTCTTCCATTTTCTCCTCTTCTTCCTTTTTCCGACTTCCGTCATTCTCGCTCTGGAAAAAAACAGAACCAATTCACAGCGTCTCTGGCTCATCAGCTGGTCATACAGCAATGGACAAACCTCTCTCTGGTGAGATTTCTCTTTTCTCTTTTCTCTTTTCCTTGTTTCAATTTTTTTTTTTTTTGGTTCGTTTCGTGGTTTCTGGATTCAGACTCGTTACACCTTTTCCTCGGTTTTGTTTTATGTCTCTGTCTCTGTCTCTGTCTCTGTTTGTTTGATCACGAGTTCCTGTCTAAGAGAATTCGTGTTCTTTTATGTATCTGAGAAGTTAGTGCATCGAGGAAGCTTTCCGAGGCGTTCTCCTCGTCGTCAAAAAAGCTTAGTTCCGGAAGATTCGCTTCAGAGGATGCGGACATGGATCGGAGGAAGTACCCGATTCGCGCCGAGGATTATGAGCTGTTTGAAGAGATAGGGCAGGGAGTTAGCGCGTCGGTTTATCGCGCGCGTTGCGTCCCATTAAACGAGGTTGTTGCTATCAAGATTCTCGATTTCGAGAGGCATAACAGCGATCTGGTACGTTTCTACCGTTTTTAATGGTTTCCTTTTTCGTTTTTTCTAGTTTGAGGATGCTCCATCGGTACAGCTATCAAAGTGGGAATGTCCCTATGAAAATGTTCTACGAAATGATTTTTTTTTTTTTTTTTTTTTTTGGTTTGATCATTTGAATGTCATCTGCTCTATTGCTCACCCACCAATATGCATGGAGTTCTTGCAATCTAAGAAGTGGTCGTTCGTTTTATTCTCTGTAAAATTCTTTTCTCCTGTTGTTCAAAAAAAAAAAAAAAAAATCAATTTGGATGGGAGATGAGTGATTAGTGCCTCCTAGACAGAGCTTTCCTTTCATAATATCATCAAATTGGAAAAGGCTACTTTCTGAAGGTTCAATCAACAGTTTTATTCTTTATCGGAGGCCAGTGGAAATGGAACTGAAGTGTCATATGCAGTACTGAATACTTTTAATTATCGGAAGTCTATGATGTGGTAGTTCTCGATTCAGTTCCAGGTCTCACATCCTTCATTGGCGCGTAGATGTTGAGGTGAGATCAGAAGATAATCCATGTGGCCTGCATTCAAACTACCTCCGATAAGCCGAACTTGTAAAATGTGTATCTTTTCTAGAAGTAATTTCCTTCTCTAAGGAACAAATGGCGTATAATGTTGATTGATCTTTATGGTATAATATCCTCCGTTGTTGGTTACAAGCGAAAATACTTCTCTACTCCGTATATAGATATAAAGACGTTCGTCTGTAATGGCTGCTGAAGCTGCAAGGCAGATAGCTACTATCTGCTGAACTGTTGAGAGAATGTGTTGCATTTGTCACAAATAATTATATATTTATTGACTCTACTTTGAGTAGCATAAAATACTTTTTACTGTCCGCAATAGAGTTGAAGAAGTTCTGCACTAGTGTGCCATGATTCCACTGCAACCGAAGCATATAACAAATTTTTACTGATGTCTTCTGCGCTGAGTAATCTCATGACTCTTTACATTGGCATGAGAAGTGGTAAGATGTTTTAGGGGATATTCTGTTCTGGCAATTATGTCTATATGGCATATTCATGAATAAATCAACTATTCAAACATGGGTAAAGCTCTGTATTTGAATATTTTCATGTCCTTTTAGGTTGCATTTATCAACTTAGTGCAGAAATAATGACTTAAATTTCATTGATCAGTTAAATGACTGCAATTTTTACCTTTTTTAACCAAATACCAGAAGTCAATATGGTATATAATATTTTTTGAAGCAAATTCCTGCTCAAGTATATTTTCCTGATGGCTCTATGATATTGATGTCTGCATTAGGGAAATATTTCCCGAGAGGCACAAACCATGATCCTAGTGGACCATCCTAATGTTTTAAGGGCTCACTGCTCATTCGTGCAAGACCATAACTTATGGGTTGTTATGCCCTACATGGCCGGTGGTTCTTGTCTTCACATATTGAAAGCAGCCTATCCTGATGGTTTTGAAGAGGTAGTTATAGCTACCGTTCTACGGGAAGTTCTGAAGGGCTTAGAGTACCTTCATCATCATGGTCACATACATCGAGACGTTAAGGTAAAATATCAAGAATTGGATTTACTATATGCATCTGGCGAGTCATTCATCTTACACTCCAATTTCTTCAGTTTGGGACAAATATCTTCAATGATCAATGCTATAGCTCTTTGTGTTCGTGATTAGAGCATTTTTCATTGCCAAAAGAACTATGGCTGTCAATCTCTTTGAATTCTTTTATGTAGGCAGGAAACATTTTAATTGATGTACGTGGAGCAATTAAACTAGGAGATTTTGGAGTTTCCGCTTGCCTTTTTGATTCTGGTGATAGACAACGGTCTAGAAATACTTTTGTTGGGACACCTTGCTGGTAGATTTTCTGGCATCTTCAAGCTAGATCGAATGTGGTTCTTTTTTGTTTTGATTTCATCTTTAATGTCCTTACTGGCAAACACATCTTGTTTTTTCTAGGATGGCACCTGAAGTAATGGAGCAATTGCATGGATACGACTTCAAGTTTGGTTTTCACTTATTCTATCTTTGCCTTCTCTCATGTTTGACTAGCCTATCTGACATTAGATGTCTCTTTGGAGTTTTGTTTCACAGGGCGGACATCTGGTCTTTTGGAATAACAGCTCTTGAACTAGCTCATGGTCATGCTCCTTTCTCAAAGTATCCTCCAATGAAAGTATGGGATCATCGTATTTTATTTTCTCTTTGTTCAATTGCTTTATTAACATTCATAACATCTAACAGAATTGGCTCCTAACAGGTTTTGCTTATGACTTTGCAAAATGCACCACCCGGTCTTGACTATGAAAGGGATAAAAAATTTTCCAAGGTATCATTTACAAACTACTTATTTCAAGTGTTAACTCTTTCACTAGTGGCGAGGGCCTTTGCTTACAGTTTTGTTTTCTTTGTGGTGTTTCTTCTTAGTCTTTTAAGCAAATGATTGCTATGTGTTTGGTTAAAGATCCTTCCAAAAGGCCTACTGCACAGAAGCTTCTAAAGCATTCGTTTTTCAAGCAAGCTAGATCTAATGATTATATTGCTCGTACTCTTTTAGAGGGATTGCCTACCCTTGGAGATCGTCTTAAAGCATTAAAGGTTATTTCCAAGACGTTGCTTAATATAAGTAGCATTTTCCCAGTGTGTTTGTCAGTATACGTTCGGAAATCAAAGCTTCCTTTCTGTGTTCTAGTTAAAGGAAGAAGACATGCTTGCACAAAAGAAGATGCCAGATGGGAAAAAGGAGGAATTATCCCAGGTTTGTTCGTTTATGATTTTGTTGTTGAGTTTTACTTACTTTCTCTATTATTTTTGAAAAGTATATTTGCTTTCTTGGGGAAAGGTGGCTTCTTTTAAATTTGTTTTTTTGTTGAAAGATGGATTTTTGTTTTCTTATTTGAATATTGGCAAATAATTTCCTATTTGTGCTTCTGAGTCTGAAGTTTGCTAGACTACTATTTAGGTAACTTGTTTATGTAAGTATTTGCAGAGTGGTTAATTTTCAATGTGCACTTCTATGTTCTTTGTTGTGGTCCACTAGGGCATGAAATTTGGTTCCTCTTTGTACTGTTACATTGCTCCTCTGTGACTGATTACCTTCTCTGCTGTATTCTTCTCTTATCTAGGTCTCCTTTCCTGCTTACAGAGTTCTAATTATTTGATTTGAAAATCTCTGCAGAGTGAATACAAGCGAGGGATCAGTGGATGGAACTTCAACATTGAGGACATGAAGGCTCAGGCTTCATTGGTAATGCTTGTGTTCTTTCTTCCAGCTCAACTTTCTCCAGAAGTAATTTTATCACTGCAAGTCTTTTTAGGTGATGGCAAATTTTATGATTTTTTTACTCTTGCGTCAGATTCAGGATGATGAAGCTGTCCCAGAGAAAGAGCATGGTGGCTCCTCCAATTCTTTATCCGGGCTTGACTCTCCCCGTAGATATTCACGAAGCTCTTCAATTGTTTCCTTAAGAGATTATGGCACAGAAAAAGTTAGAGTATGCCTTTATTTTGTTGATCTTGCTTTCAAGAAAGTATCTGTTCAATAACAATATCTTTTGCAGGAAGATGAAGATATGATGAGGACGAAGCCAACAGCTTCTCACTCACCTGCTTCATCAATTTCAAACAATCACAAGTACGTAAAACTAAAGAATATTTTTCATTGTCATTCGTTTATTGTCCATCACAAGGTTTCCAAAAGTTGGTTTCAGGTAGTTTTAAAAGCTAATATAATGCCTTTTACTTGCATTCATCTGAGGAACCAGTAATGGAGCTGAAGATGACGTCAGTGCTGCTGCATCATATCGTAAACCTACTGACTTGCAGAATGGTTTACTCTCCCCTGGCAATGGCATTGACAATGGTGTGAATGAGAAATGGGAGGAGATCAAAGATAAGCATCTGAATGGTACAACTCCTCGTTCAGATGCTGAAAGGGGACTTCCAACTGATACTTCCACAAGAACAGAACTTGGACCCTCATGCAGAGGAGAGAGGTTAGAGATTAAACCTTCAAGCCTCATTCATGCAAGGATTGGCAATGATAGATGAATATATTCTCTATCTTGGGTTCCATAAAGTGAATGGGCCTTCTTTTCTTACAGTGCTGATCTAACATGGATTTTGCATTCCTGCGTTCATTTGCTTTAGATATATTATTATTGATAATTATTTTGTTTATAAATTCCATATTTCCCCAAGTTAAATGGATCTTATTCTGCTCTTGTTATATTTCGTTTCCACTTCAGCGATAAGCAACACTGTCAAATACAAGCTACTGGCACTTGTGATGGAGTAGAGGACACACCTCTGGATATGTTGCCAAAAGCGGCAAAACCATCAGGTTTATAGTAGATGTTATTCTTCTTAATTCCTTATGATTCTGTGGATGTTACTTATATCAAAATGCAAATATTTCTTCTCTTAATTCAAATCGTGCTCTGTGTTGAGTGACTTTGTTCATCAACCTCTTGTATGTTACAGGGGCATTATGTTCTGATCATGATGAGAAATCCAAAGGGCCAGTTGTCCAGCAAAGAGGACGTTTTAAAGTGACTTCGGAGAATGTTGAGATTGAAAAGGTAAAATGGTCGTTTTCTTTGTGTTTTCTGCTCAGTAAAATGTTATAACTTCCCAAACGTTACCTACAGGTGGCTCCGTCTTCTCTTCCAGCTCCTCCTCCGTCACTGCAAAAGAGTCATAGCATGCAGGTCAGTAGTGCAGAAATTATTGCGCATTTCTTACCTGAGAAATCTATGTCAGGCTCTACGGAGGATCAAGCACATGCCTCGATTTCCTCATTTCGAAGGCTCGTAATAGGGTAAAGGGGTTGTGCAGGTTATGTCTCAACTTCCTGCAGTTTGTGCCTCGTTGCCAGCTGAAGCTACCACGCCAAATCATGCTGGCTCTTCAGTTTATATGCATCTTCATACAATCTTGCAGACAAATATTCTTCTAAGGGTATGAAATTTCCTTTAAATATGCTCAGTAAACGTTTTGTTTATTTGTTTAACTCCTTCGACAGGATCATATACTAAATGCAATGAAGCATATCAGTTCTACTCAGGGGACCAACTGTGACGTGCAAGCTTCAGAGAAGTCCCTGGTGAGTTCTCGGGTGATACTTCAAATCTTTGATTCAGTTTTCTCCAAATCCATGACTTCATCCCATGGATTCACCAGTGTTAAAATTTTGAACCGATTTTGTTGGAGCTGAATCTTTCTTGGAAGTCTTAATTCCCCTCTCCGATCTCTTCTTGGCAGCTCGAGGCAGCTCATGAAAGAGAAAGAGAGCTACTGCTGGAAATCACCGATTTACAGTGGAGGTGATTGCAGTGACCAGATAAATCTGGGTACAACTTATTTTTGTAAATGTAAATGTCTGACGATTTATCTTGACTGACACGCAGGTTGATAAATGCACAAGATGAAATTAATAGACTCAAGAGTGAAAACCGTTCAAGTTAGTGGGATCCTACGTCCGTGTTAGTGCTCAGATCCGATAAACTTAACCTTAGATGCTTCAATTCAGAGAAAAATAGGCCTCTCTAGAGGGGGAGTAGCTCGATTGGCGACTGATAACTCTAGATAAAGCTGTGCTGTCGTTTCATGGAAGGAGGATAGAGTTTGGAATGTGAACTCACTGTGCTGGCAAGACAGAGGGGTATTGGAGAGAGGCATGTCTCTATACATTCGTCTGAAGCTGACTATAATTGTACATAATTTGACATTATATATATCATCAATTTGTCTCTTGGAGATTGCCTGCTTCTGTCTTCTACATCCTGCTTCGCGCAGAATTACTTTTGTCAGTCGTCTGTAGTCCTTGATTTTCATGGGCTATTTGTAATGTTAAAAATAGGTCATCTTTATTCTTTGATTAGTCTCGAGTAAAATGCACTAGTATAAAATTTGGCACAAATATCGTATTGCAAAAGCACGGTTTCATATGACAGCGTACAGTCCTTCCGCTAGAGCGCATCATATCGAGGAATTCCGACTTTGCTTGTACTTAATAAGCACGATTTTATCAATGATGAATACTAGCTCCAGTTTTGACGTTTTAGTGCCTTTTAAGCTGTCTGGACGATTTAGTGCCAGTTTGACACTAAATGGAGTCTTCGAGCAAAAGTTCTTCCATTTCGAAGATCACTTGACAAGTAAATGACAACAAATATGCAGTTTAAAAAAGGAAAAATAAAACTCCTAACAAAAGGTCATTGACTAATGCCCAACACAGTTATGTTAAGCAATGCAGCATCATTACGTCCTGGCTGCGGGCTATCCAAAATTGGCCGTTACTGATCACTGCGTTTTCTTCTGGATGCTATCTCAGCAGCCCAAGCTTTTCCAATATCAGTTTGGAACTTCCCTAGAAACACAAAAGGTTACTAAGTAAAACAGCATAGATAAAAAAAGTTCGGACTTGACACATTCAAGATTCATAAGATTACTCTGACAAATTATACTAACATTTTACAAGATTCTGGATACCCGTTAGATCCACTACTAGCAGTTGGAAAATACAAAATAGTCTACACTTGTATGAAAAAAATGGTGACTATTATTCATACCCATTGTTGATTGAAAAAACTCATCTAAATCTTTTCCTTGTTCTGCAAAAAGCAAAACAAACAACAAATTTCGGGGTTAGAAAAGCATTTAAATAACACACTTAGACTTGCCAGGAAGTAAATATCATAAGTCCGCACCAAGATCCAAAATTGCTTAGAGACTGTCAATAATATCCAATTAGAAACACTGCAATGAACCAAAACTAACTACTATAATTTTGTTTAAGGCTGAAATTAGCCAAATATATATTTGCATAAGTTGATATGAAAACTGTTTTTCTCTGGATAAGTGATGCCCAATGAAAATGCAGAATTAAAAGATTGAAATATACCTTTTTCATATTCTAAGGCTTGAAGAATCATCTCTACCTGCAAGTGCATGATTGACCTTAGTACTTTTTACAGAAAAACAATAAATAATAATAATAAATCATGATAAAAATAACCATGACTGAGACATAAAAGTAGAAGCCTTCCATAGGAAAATACCAGACCAACAGTCCAGCATGTAAAAGAAAGACAAAAAAGATGTGCTGAAAAGGGTATCATTTGGAAGCCTGCCTGTACTAACGATACTCACATGCATTAGGATAAAGACAAATTTTCCCTGATTTACAGGAACTATAAATCTCAAGAAAGCATGATTGATTTTGGTGTAAGTACGTCTAGTAGATCCATGCAGAAGTATTAGCATCCTGAATAGTCGACACCATAACATATTCAAAGCATTAAAGAAGATGAAATGGTTTACCTTGTCGAAGTCCTTCACAACTTTTGCCTCTGCCGAGGAGTTCTCCTCATATTCCATCCATAATTCATGTATTTCCTTAGCTACAAGCACAGAGTTCAGGATAAATAATTTATCTTTTTTTTTGAGCGGGATAAATAATTTTAGTATTGACAGAAATTGAGAAAAAAATTACTTATGTTATTTTTTTGAAAGTTAATATTGAAATTTACATCCGTTATTTGAAAAACAAAAACAAATCATCAAATTCCTATAGCTTTGTCAGAAGTTTCAGAATTAATTTTACATAAAACGTGAAATTTCAATGCCAGATACAGCATTCAAACTGGCTGAGTACAATTTCAAAAAATAATATAGAGTTTCACAGCAGAAAATGTCTCACCACCTCTAATGTAAGGCTAATGTCCCCAAAATGCCATTCTTAGAAATCTCTACTTTTTCCTTTGCAGGCAATATAGATAAGACGCCTGGTAGTCTTGTCCATGTTTTACCAGAACTTTTATTGGTCTAATGCAGAACCAGATACATGGCAATAAAGCTCACAGATTGCTGTAGATAAACTACATCTAAAGGTAAAGAAACACAATTGTGTGCCGGTCTTCTTCTCACTGACAAATGTCTCTCTTCGGTGGGCTGATGCCTTTAGGATTTTGAGGTGTCTGTTAGGTCTAGCTAATATGCCTAAAGCTCTAAAAAACAACTATCTATCTTAAACTTGGCTTGCCCAACCAGGCTCCCATATCCCAGGTTATATCCCACATAACCATAACAATCCACCATGCTTCCATTCTGATGTCCATAATGGCCCACTCTATAATGGCTTTCGCAGGTAATGGCACTAGGCTACCCTTTTTCATACTTGGGTGGCACAACCTGATACCCATATTGACTCATTGACTCATTCACAAAAATTAGCACCTTACCCAATAACCGTCTTGCAAAAAGCTCCTGGGCTACAACAATGTGGCAGCTCTGTGTTCCAAAATAGGATCAATTGCCCCAGGAAAGGTAGCTTATGAATTTGTGTCCACACATAAAGTTGTAAGAGGGTTATCGGGTGCCTTTACCTTGTTGCAATAGGCACTTTAAGACTGTTTCCAGAACTGAGATACTTAATCAACTTTTGGTTAAAACACCTTGTTGAACAAGTGTGGTAGCAAGGTACCTCTTGAACCTCCACCAAGTAGTTTGCACATGTAATCCAAAGCTTCCCGTTCTCTACGACTTTTCTCTGATTTAGGCACTCCATCTGTAGGAGTGATGTCACCAACAATGGCTATGCAAGAAAAGAAGAAAACAAGAGGAGTCAGGAGAAAAGATTTTTTTTTTTTCATTTGAAATGGAGCTCAAGAACAGAATAGTTAAATACGGAATATACTCTTCTTCAGCAAAAGAACAACATCATAGTAAACATGTATTTCATTCTCAATAAGCAAACAAGTCAGAAAGATAAATGCAATATTTTATTAGAAAAGAAAGAAAAATGCAAGAACAGAAAGTGTTGTAAGAGAGGTTAAATGAGCACACAATTCATGGATACCTAAAGTGAACTATAGAAAAAGTATATTATGTAAGCTTTGTTCAAATCATTCAAAAGTGAAACTTATCAAAGGGTGTTGTCGAAGCAGTTTCAATCTTCGAAAGGTATAACACACCACAAAGCAGAAAAATTGCAGACATTGTAACGAGTCTTAATCTTCAAGAAAATTGCTAAAAGGCCTAAAGTTTATATGATATCTGTTGGGAAACTACTTTCTTGAACATGCTTCACACATTAATCAATGATGGCAAGAAACAGAAACACACTGAAACAACATAACTAGCCCACTAAATAGATGTTTTAAATGTCACTAGCCATATTCCAAGCCAGACAAGTTGACAACCCCATCCTCGCTCAAAAAGGCACTACCCATGCCCATCACAATAATTAATTGTGGCAAACTCCCTGCTAGGGCAGATAAAAACAATCCAAAAGTTTTAGGCCAATAGGTAGCATTTAAGTTTGTTTGCCATGCTTTCTATAGTTCAGGTTGAATTTCAATATTTGTAGTTATCAGTCAAAGCATCACATACAAGAACCACCATTTGGGAATTTGTTTACAGATTATCAGTCTTTCTTATTTTCATTTCTTGCTCCGTTAGATATGATTGTCGTTGACAATGGAATACATACAACTATGTAGACATGAAGATATAGATATCATAAATAGATAAAAAAAAGATACAATTTTGCATATAAAAGCAAAGGAGAATCCTTAAAATTGATGGTATGTCCTAAATAAACTGAGGCTGACATTTTCAACCTAGACCTCAACACCGGAAGGGCTCCCAACATGCAGACCGGAAAACCACTCGCTGACAGTAATGCTCAAACTCGGCTGACTAAAAAACAGTCCCCAAATCTGCACTTGACTTAAAGCTCTTATAGAGTGAACATTAGCTGACAGCCCGGAAACTATTCAAATATTTTCACAAGTCAATGCCTTTTTAGATAAGCAGAATGCAGCACTGACCGACAGTGAATCCTCAAACACTCTGATACAAGCAAGCGGAAGATTTTTTGACGGAAAAACTATACAAAGGTTGAAACTTAAAGCTTACAGAACTAGTAACAGTCTCACCTTCAGCAATGTCATGCACAATGGCCATTTTTATACACCTGACGAGCACAAAAACGGAGAAACAAGTAACCGATTAAGTTAAGAAAAGCTCCCAACAAGTGTGCTCACAGCAGCAGAGAGCGTCCAAAACTAAAGCCCACTGAAGAGGAGGATGATCCAGTTACCTATCTCTGTCCACCCCTGGCATGTCATGAGCTATCAGTGCCATGACACCCATCCGGTACATGTGATCAGCAACCGATTCCGGTCCCTGCACTTCCCGTCGAACCCACCCAGCACGCTTCGTGGTCTGTTAATTACACAAAAAACGAAGTTCAAAATTCAACCTTTTGTTTCTTCCATCAAATTTCCATGTTTTCTCAAGAAAGAAAACGACTAATGGGTCTGAATTGCACTTTGAGGCGATGACAGAGGGTGAGGAAATCAACGACGGATGAAGCCGAAGAAGTGGACTGAAGTTCGGTGCTTCGGGAAGGTGCAGCCCCATCGCTCTGCGTGGTCATCCGTACCCTGAAGATGGCACTCCGACTTTGCGTGGAAACGATGGAAGGAAGTAGGAAGGAGGACTTGCAGAAGGCTCGGCTCCCACTCATCCTTTCTCCTTTCCCAGGGATCCCTCTGTTTTCCTATTTATTTTTTATTATATTTCTGAAAATATTTTGGGCCATCTGCATCGGGATCCGCTGGCTGGCCTATGAGAACTCCTCTCAAATCCAGAATAAGCTATCACTCTACTAATTCCTACAGGACCCACAAGATTAATTAAATGGCCAATCAAAATCTACTAAAAGCGCTTTATTGATTCAATTAAAAAAGTCCTCCTTGGAGAAGCTTCATTTTGGGAGGTTTATCTAAACATGTTTGGTACTGTGATATGGACATTGAAAATTTGTAAAACAGAGTAATGAAACTCAATTCTGCTCATTTACAGTTTGTTTGAGCTGCCAAGGGACAAACGTTCCTCTTATTTATATCCTTTCAGTACCGGCAAGTGGCTCTTCATTAATGATATCATCTTCTAAAGAACGAGGTTCCAGTATGCTTAATTCTCCCCCAAGCTTGAATCTCCTGGTAGAACTGAAACACCAGAAAACCAACCCCAAACTGTTAGTAGATTTGATCATAAACACAGCATTCATAAGCTCTTAATATAGTTGTAGATTTTCTAGGAGTTACCGCTGACGGAAGTTGGGGTGGTGGCCTCTAAGCAGGAATGGGGCTGAGCAACCAGTGAAGTAAGTTTCATTCTCCGAAGAAGTTGCAGACAAACCCTATAACAATGTTTGGCAAATTATCAGATTAGTAGAATTATCTGGCAGTTGATTAGCATAACCATAAAGGAAAAGCTCGATGAAGGACTCCAACCTGTACTGATTTGTGGAAGCCATCTGCTTCCGAGAGCTGGACTTCTTTCTGGGCTAGTATTTCCTTCTTGTACCTAAGCGCAGTAGCACATTTACAAATGAAAAGAAGCAGTATCACCCCCAGTAAGAGCATTGCCATGAACTCCAAAATGATCGCTGATCCTAGCACTGTTTGAGAAAGAGCATTTTGATTAGCAGATTCAAGTTCTGAACGATCATTTGTTTTGCTCTCACTTCGCCGTAGAGTAATTGATGAGAGGAACTTACGATAGGCAATAAGGGAGCTCATGGGTCTTTTTTTCATCAGAGAGATGGTTGCCTCTGTCAACACCGGCAACGACATTCTCTCTGTGCAGTTCGAATAGCATCCGTAATTCCCCATATCGTTTACAGTAATCATGAGAACCACCCCATCATCTGTTCCCTGGATCAGAAATCTTGTTTAATCCAACAAAAGAAAATATTCAATCTTTGAGTAAGTATCAACAATGTGGCACTCACTTCATATAAAAGCTGTTTCAGGGCGTTATTGCATTCCTCAATCGTTCCGCGGAATCTAAACCCTCCACCTTTGACTACGACATGGTTTGAGATAGTGACAAAAGTCTGCAATGGCTGCCATTGATGGCTGTTCTCTAACATAAATTCAGTGGTGGCAATAAGATGGACAGGGAGAGTTGTTGATACGACTCCAGAACTAGACTCCACTGACATTGTCACTATAAACGAAGATTTCTTACCTGAAAAACGAATCAACTTGGGTCATTTCGATGAGTTTGCAGAATCAAAAATAGAACTTAGAAAACCCAACCATATTTTTCCGATTGCGGGATACTTAAGACATTCCTGAGAAATGGAAAAGATCGGGATCTCCTATCACGAGCTCGGCTGCAGGGCTTCGTTCATCGAAGATTTTCAAACTGTCTTTGATCCCGTTCCTCTCCAGGACTATGTATTCAGGAACTAGAATAAATGGAGGATCGTTAATGGGCTCCACCACTACTGGCACATTTACACTCTCTGTTCCATATTTGTTCTTGGCAGACAAGTAGATAACGTCTTCACCATAAAAATTCTCGTTTCTGAAGTGGCAAAGAAACAAAGAATGATTTAACAAAATCAATCGTTTTGTTGTTGATCAGAACTGCAAAGAAATTTAAAAAAAAAAAACCCAAGAGTTCAAAAAGCCTACGATAATATCAGTAAGGATTTGAGATAAATTACCCAAGATACTGAACCAATTGAAGTGCGGAATTAATTACTACTACGCTGCCAGCCAAGATCAAATCTTTCCCGGTTTTTCCTCTCGTCACCGAAAACCCATCTTCCTCCGGTCCCCAGAACTGCATAGTCACAGGAGCAAGAAATATGGTGCCAAATGTTGCGCTGAGAGTGACAGAGATGTTCTCCTTTAAGTCTGAGTATTGTATCTCAAATCCAGAGAAGCCGCTGCCATAAAGAAGATCAACCAAATCAAATACCCAAGTAACCCAAATCATCATGAGAAAGTGATTAGCCAAGCTGTACTTGTCCTCAACTTGCAAGGGATCTCTGTACAAATCAATCAATCTACAGATTATATATGACACGCCAAGAAACACACTGAGTGGAACCACGGATAAGGAAACATTATGAGGCGAACCACCCAAGCAAGTCTACGTTTACCTAAATCTTGGACTGATCAAATCTTCAATAGCTTCCAAATGAGGGGGCAATGACACAAATCGCGGTGGGCTGATGAAGACGGAAATGATAACCGTGGCAGCTGCAAGGTTCTGATTTACATCACGCAGTGAATAAGAAAAGGAATCGCTACCGAAGAAGCCCTTATAGGGAGTATATCTGAAGAGTCGTCCATATCGAAGAAGTGACCCAGAACTTGGCTGTTGGAGGAAATTCATCATTTGCAAGTATGGTTAACACGGGAATTTGAAAGAAAAGCCGGAAACAGAACGAACTCAGAAGAGATAAAGAATTCACCATTGATTCTTCGACGATGCTGATGCCCCCATCAGCGAAATAGTCATTTCGCAGGACATCAAAAGCCACCGATTCATTCTCCCAGACAGAAATCGTCTCGTTGAAAGCTTGGGGAAAATACTCCTCTGCAAGAAGTCTACATAGCATTGAGAAATTCGGGTGTCCAAAGAAAGGAGCAGAAGAAAGTTTCTGGCATTTGAATGTGGGACTTACGTCTGTAAACATTGATCTCAATCGGGCAAGGAGGCAATGCCGTGCCTTGGAGAGAAACGCAAATCTCGTAAGTGCCAGTACTATTTACTAGATAGTAACCCACATATGAGCCATCTCCAATTTCTTCAAACATCCACCTCGAGAATTCAGAGCTATTTCCTGAGCGAAGATCAAAACCAAGCTTTCTTCGTTGGGACGTTACCGGGTTCATAAATTGGTCTACGAGCTGGACTACGATTTCATTCTTTGCAAGTCTCATTACTCTCTGCGAAAAATTCACTACGCTTGACAGGGAGGCATTGACAGCAGCTGCAATCATTCAGAAGCAGTAGAACTTTTTCACATTGTTTAACCAAAATGTCATAAAAAAACAGAGCATTATAAGTGAGTGGAATGAAAATTTTTGAGGGAGAACTACCCGGAAATACATCGGAAGTGTAAGGCTGTCCACCATTTAATGGAATATTTCCACAGAACACCAAAATATCGTACAAACCCGATTTCACAGGTAGAAACTCGACATTGAAAGCGCTGGTCTGTGCATTTTCCATTCACAAAAAAAGTAACTAAAAGAATGCAGCAACTGGATAAACCAAAAAAAAAAAAAAATGCTCTTACTATGTTCGTTACAGGGGAAGCAGGAGCACCTACAGCATCGCCAGGGTGTTGGTGGATAGGTTCCAATGAAGGCTCTTCAGTATCTGTTCAATGAAAACAAACCCACTTGTCGGTGATATCAACTTCATTAGTATTTCCCGCCTGATGATCGAAACTTCAAAACTGTGCACTTTACCATCACTAAGAAACATTGATGAAACAGTAGAAGACACTTCAAGAGAGTCATTTCTCCTTATGATCTGGACACGAATCCATTGCAGGGCAACCGGAGCAGGATTATAGTAGATGTCTTGCAAATATATTGAAAAGTTTGTCGAGGCTCCAGCAACAGAACCTTTTAAGGCTGAGCCATTGACAATGCTGTTTAATCCATGGCAATAACCTACAAATAGAAAACATTCAGCAATTCAGCAAGTAGCTGATCAGAAAAGCAGTTCTTACCAAACAAGAAAGAGTTTTACTTGGTAATTACTCTGACCCACAAACCTACAAAGACAGTAAAGTCGTTGCGCATGTTAGTGATTCTTCCTTCTCGCTTTTCATTAAATACCGTGAGCTCGAATTCTCCTGGTACAGACAAAGAGAAGGACAGTAACTGAACACCAGGTCCTGCAGCTTTAAGTCGCAAATCTGTTAATGGGACAGACAAATTCGTCGCGTAGTTAATAACTCGTGCATCAAATGCATGAAAACCATCAACAAGGTTGCCGAACCGATCCTTCTGGTAGATAAAAACTTCCAGATTAGAAAATATTTGCAGGGCATTACTTCCATAATTCCATACAGCTGCGCAGTTTGTGATTTCAAAGGGTCCTGTACAATGTGGCAAACCTTGATAAGTTGCTCTGTAAGAAAGACTGCTCAGTACTATAGTCTCTTAGAAGGAGAGAGAAGTACTGGAAGATGAACCTACTCTACCTGGCGTGACCTCAAAAGGGAGAGGAGACCCATTCAAGGTCTGGTTTTTGCCTTCTATATGCAACAAAAAGGACCCTGCTGTGACAGCAAGAAACTCAACAACAATGTATCCAAATTCGTCCCAACCCATGTAAGTGACCTCAAGGGGGCCGCTGAGAAAGGACCCATTTACATGTGTTGCATGCACCTTAAACAAGGAAACGTCTCCGCTTGTCGATGAAAGGTTATTCCCGAAAGCATCCTTAGCCAGTATTAATGCTCTGGCTTTTCTGCCTGCTTCAAACTTACTTTCCAGGTTCGCCCAAGACGCAACACAAACTACTGGGTATAAATCTCCTTAAAACCACAGAAATTAATGCTTGTCATGCTAAATATTATGGAGCCTTAAATCATTTGTTAATAGATCAATTTTAAAACGACTTGATGGTAGATAGATAAAACTGCAGACAAAAAATATGGATCCTGATAAAAAAAAAAAAAAAAGATGCAACATTTTCAGTGGAATACATTAATGCAGAGCGCAGATCTCCTGTAAGAGTTGAAGCTTTACCAGGTCCAACATTAAAATGCAATGACTGATCGGAGATCCCGGTATAGTAATCCTTGATAGTCACTTGAAATTTCCCAACCAGAATCGAAACAAAAGTCATATTCCAGTTACTGAAATCTGCCTCTGCAACTGTGGAGACGCCAGATATAAATGAACTATTTCCCATTTCCCCCTACTGTAATTGTAAACCTATCATGATATCCTTCTGTGGGAAGACTCCCGTAGTTCTCAGAACTTCCGTGCAGAAATGAAATTTTGATGGTGGCAACATCACCGGCCTTGAAATCGCGTCTATCATTATACCAACTTACAATGAAGTCAGGTGAGGTTGGTCTGTTATCTGCAAGTATTCCAGAGAATGGATAGAAATTAGTACTGTTGCAGACTGCAAACAGGCTCGCGTATTGAAACAACTTATTAATTCTTTGCCGCGCGTGGAATGACAGAGCAGAAAGTAAAACTTGCAGGGGATGTAAACCAGAAAGATGTCCTTAATTCTCTAGTTCACAAGTTTACATTTCTGAGGAGGGGGCTCTGAAAATGCTGCAACAATTGAGGACAAAAACCACAAAAAGAGGCACAGGAGAGTGTTAGAGGTTATGGGTTTCTCCATTTGCCTGATAAAAAACATAAGGATTAGATTATAATCTCGTGGATGCTTCCTCGCGTTGGAAGAAAGAATTAAAGATGGGAACCAATATTGCCAGATTCCAACCTGGAATATTGGTTTAGCCATTTCCTTGCATGAGGAAGTTAAATTAACTGCCACTCCCATTACTGAACAACTGTCTAAGTGTCTGGTTGAGACAAGAATGGCCATTTCATCACTAGATACGACATGGGTTTGAGACATAAGAGCTCCAATAACGCAATTAGGTCTTATTCATAATTCATTTTATGTATTTAAAAAGGCTTGTAGGTCTAGTTTTATTCAATAAAATTAATTATGAATTTGAGCAACATCACAACCTTATTACGTACCCAAACTACCATCAATACCCATGGTAGATAACCCTTCACTTCGGACATTTTAAGTTGAAACCTATATAATGGGCGTGTCTGATAAACATTTTTAACCAAAGTCATCTAATGCAAATGCATGGTTTGGTCAAAATTCACTTCGTAGAAATTCATTGAAAGCTAGTGGGTGTGCTGGAATTTTATCCAAGGAATTACCATCTAAGTTGGTTAGATCAACCTTCACTTCGGACAGAGTAATAATTTTGAGTTGAAAATTGATGGCTCTACTGAATTTTTAGAGTAAAATTGCCATCAGTGGTTAGATCACACAATTAACCTTCATTTGGGACATGTTGAGTTGGAAATTGATGGATACTGTGCTTATAAGCCAAAATTCCCATTAATGGAGGGATCAACCTTCGCTTTATAGAAATATTGTACAGATATGAAAGTGCATATTCTCCAAGGTACATTTACAAATTTTTATGTAAAATAATTTATTGAATATATAGTTGGCCATATAAGATCTAAGATTTTGTCTGTACCATGGAGCATGACAATGTTCCTTCTACAGATTACTTCCCCTCTTCTGCGAATTCAGTACTGTTATTGCAGAGGAATTGGAAAATGTTATTAAATGACCCTTTTTTTTTTTTTTTTTTTTAACTATGACACCTTCTTTCAACAAGTATACTCTATACTCTTATCAAATCGATTTCACAGTACTTGCTGTCGTCTCTTCAATAGCCAACCATTATGACATTGGGGCCGGGAGTAACCTTATGTTGGCCGACCTCCATAAACATGCAAGTTTTCACTCATTCCCATCCTCTCTGGTAAACTTGTGGTGGGTATGAAAGATTTCATTCACGGTTCCTTTAATTTCGAGCCAGCTCAATTTTTATTGTATTTGTTGCTGTTCTCACAACCATAAATTGCTGGACAAGTAAGAACTTGAATGAAAATACAGTATGAGAGGTAAAAGTTAAAAAAAGCAAAAACGTGGAAGTATTCCTTATGTCATATTAGGTAGCTCTGTTATGCTAGCTATCATTCGTTTCTAGGTGGAAACTGGAATGAATGGGGCTTCGACAATTAATTAAGCAGTCGATCAATTCTTGAAATGAAAAAAACTGGTACATGTTCCAAAAATTTCTAACAACAAGCCGATCCATCCAATTAAACAAACACAATAAGCCTTTGCTTTAAACACACAGTAAAAGCACATGCATGCAATCAATGGAGCTTCTTCTTTATATCTGAAAAAAAATAAAAAAAAAACAACCCGTGCTTGATTAATTGCGGCGAGTTGGTGCGAGCACCTTGCAACCCACCGACAGGTTCAGGAATGAGTTCCATTTTCTTTCTTTTCCAAACTTCACGTTGGTTCCTAAAGAATGACCCGTTTTACCAACTAGAATTAGCTAGCCTTGTGTAGTGTGTATTATCAAATGGAGCTTCTCGATCCCTTTGTTTTGAAGGTCATTCAACTGATGATGCCTTCTTCCAGGGATTTGATGGCATGGAAGACCAACCCTACCTTAACATGAGGAAGTTCAAACAGTTCCACATTGGACTTTTCTCAAACAGTTTATGAAGCCGCGTATAAAGGGAGTCGTCGAAAAAAAAAATGAAAAAAAAAAAAAAGGGTGAGGTAGTGGAGCCCAGGTGAATGGCGCCAAGTAGACAGCGTCCCCACATGAAAAGAGTAAATTGGTGGACACCGCAAGAGCCAAGCTGTCAGTCAGTCGATAGAGAAGAAGAAGAAGAAGAAGAAGAAAAGGAAGGCGAAGAAACTGGTGCGAAAGGGGGGGAGAGTCCGCGAGTCCCGACTCCCAACTCGAAAAATAGCGAAATGTGGTAACGAACAGAAGCGCCACCTGCGGGGCTCCTCATACTGCTTAAGACTCTCAGACACACAGACCGCGCTCTTTCACGAACGGTGACCCTGCCCCGACTCCGTCGGACTCGTAACCGGTTCAACCGGTGGTCAAAACAGATTCATTTAACCATTACAAGAAAATAGTACCGATAATTTATTACTTTTTTAATTTGATTAATTTACTCCACCGAATTATAAGCCCATACACTCGCCCAATTTTCTCTCTTTTTTAAATTCCTAAAACCGGAGAGCGAGCGAGGAAAAAGATACAAATAGTAGTAAACGGGAGAGAGAAGAAAACATAAAATAAGAGACCCTTTTACTCTCTCGCACCAGAGGCCATACACGGAGGAGCTCCGTGTATACACCTCCGCTTCGCCTGTTTTTTACCACCTTACATTCCATTTCTCTAGTGTCCATGGTCTGCTAATTTTCGCCGTCCGTTAGCGCGTTCACGCGTCTGGCTGTCGCGTTCTGGTGGGTGACCACTATAAATTCTCCCTTACGCCTTCCTTCTAAAGCAGGTGCTTCCTGGAGAAATCAAAGCACCTCTTCTTTCTTCCTTCCTTCTTCATTCCCCTCCCGAGCCCTCCCGAGCCCTCCCAGTCGCGCTTGCTATACCTATATCGTCCGTTTCGATTTCGACTTGTAATTTGTGTGTGTTTTTTTCCGTCTTCGATCGAGAGAGGAGTTGGGTGGTGGAAATGCCTTCTTTGGAGGAGGAGCTGTTTCCTTCGACGCCGGGGAAGGTAAAGATCGAGCGGGCGCACGCGATCAATCGGCAGTTCCACCGATGCTTCGCCTCGACGAGCACCATGTTCCTGTGGGCCCTCTTCCTCATCGCCCTGACCGCCTCTTACCTGAGTTTCCAGAGCTTCATGGACACGAGCACCAAGTACTTCACCGCCTCCTGGGGTGGGATCCAGTGGGAGAAGCAGGTTAGGACGAGCGCCCAGCCCAGCGGCCGACGGTCCGGCGGCGGCGGCGGCAGGATGTCCGTCCTCGTGACCGGCGCCGCGGGCTTCGTCGGAACCCACGTCTCGATGGCCCTCAAGAAGCGCGGGGACGGCGTCGTCGGCCTCGACAACTTGAACAACTACTACGATCCGTCGCTGAAGAAGGCGCGCCGTGCGATGCTGGGGGAGCACGGGGTGTTCGTCGTGGAGGGCGACGTGAACGACGCCAGGTTGCTGGCGAAGCTGTTCGACATCGTCGCGTTCACCCACGTGATGCACCTGGCGGCCCAGGCAGGGGTGCGCTACGCCTTGGAGAACCCCCTCTCCTACGTCCACAGCAACGTCGCCGGCCTGGTCGCCCTCATGGAAGCCTGCAAGTCCGCCGATCCGCAGCCGGCGGTCGTCTGGGCCTCCTCCAGCTCCGTGTACGGCCTCAACGACAAGGTCCCCTTCTCCGAGGACGACCGCACCGACCGCCCCGCCAGCCTCTACGCCGCCACCAAGAAGGCCGGGGAGGAGATCACCCACACCTACAACCACATCTACGGCCTGTCCGTCACCGGCCTCCGCTTCTTCACCGTCTACGGCCCCTGGGGAAGGCCCGACATGGCCTACTTCTCCTTCACCCGGAACATCCTCCAGGGGAAACCCATCACCGTCTACCGCGGCAAGGACCGCGTCGACCTGGCCAGGGATTTCACCTACATCGACGACATCGTCAAGGGCTGCCTCGCCTCCCTCGACACCGCCGGGAAGAGCACCGGCAGCGGCGGAAAGAAGCGGGGTCCGGCGCCCTACAGGATCTTCAACCTGGGCAACACTTCGCCGGTGACCGTGCCCACGCTGGTCGGCATCCTCGAGAGATACCTTAAAGTGAAGGCCAAGAAGAACATGGTCGAAATGCCGGGGAACGGCGACGTGCCATTCACTCACGCCAACATCACCCACGCCGCGCAGGAATTGGGGTACAAGCCCACCACCGATTTGCAGACCGGATTGAAAAAATTCGTTAGATGGTATCTATTATATTACGGCTACCATCACGGAAAATCTGTAAATTAAAAAAAAAAAAAAAAAAAGTTTTCGCTCCTCTCTAATTTTTTGGCTTCTTTTTGGTTCTTTGTTACTGTGGCAAAAGAATTAAAAACACTGAATTCAATTTCTTTTTTTTTTTTAATTCCTTGTCGGGGAAAGCGCTGCCGTAAGAAGAGGCGTCTCTTCCCCTAGTTTTGAGTTTCTTTCTTAATTTTCTTCTGTAAATCTAAGTTTTTCGGGGCAATAGCAAAAAAAAAAGCTTGGGAGTTCCTTTCTTCTCTTCCTACAATCTGTTCGCTTCCTGCTGTGCCTGCTTCTCTCCTATTCGGGGCCCTCTTTCAGTTTTTTTCTCTGTCATATTCTCAGTTGAGTGGCGAGAAGAGAGTGCTGAGAAAAAAGGAGGGGGAAGAATGGAAATTGGCGGGGAAAACGAAAAAGAGGAAAATCTAGTTTTGAGTTTCTTTCTTAATTTTCTTCTGTAAATCTAAGTTTTTCGGGGCAATAGCAAAAAAAAAAGCTTGGGAGTTCCTTTCTTCTCTTCCTTCTGTTCGCTTCCTGCTTTTTTTCTTCCTATTCGGGGCCCTCTTTCAGTTTTTTTTTCTCTGTCATATTCTCAGTTGAGTGGCGAGAAGAGAGTGCTGAAAAGGAGGCGGAAGAATGAAATTGTGGCAGGAAAACGAAAAGAGGAAAATCTAGTTTTGAGTTTCTTTCTTAATTTTCTTCTGTAAATCTAAGTTTTTTTGGGAGTTCCTTTCTTCTCTTCCTACAATCTGTTCGCTTCCTGCTGTGCCTGCTCTCTCCTATTCAGGGCCCTCTTTCAGTTTTTTTCTGTCATATTCTCAGTTGAGTGGCGAGAAGAGAGTGCTGAGAAAAAGGAGGGGAAGAATGGAAATTGGCAGGAAAACGAAAAAAGGAAAATCTAGTTTTGAGAGTTTCTTAATTTTCTTCTGTAAATCTAAGTTTTTCGGGGCAATAGAAAAAAAAAAAGCTTGGGAGTTCCTTCTCTTCCTACAATCTGTTCGCTTCCTGCTGTGCCTGCTTCTCTCCTATTCGGGGTCCTCTTTCAGTTTTTTTCTGTCATATTCTCAGTTGAGTGGCGAGAAGAGAGTGCTGAGAAAAAAAGAGGGGGAAGAATGGAAATTGGCGGGGAAAACGAAAAAGAGGAAAACCAAAGAGAAATGGGCGATCATCGGATTTTTCTCATCAGTGTCGGTGGAGGGCATTTTAGGGATTCGAAATGTGTAAATCACTTGATTAGTGACTGATGAGGGGAGGGGGCGTGGGCTCTGGAGGAGTGGGAAAACGAGGCGATTTGTTTTTCTCCTATAAACGACGAAGATCGCGACTAAACTGGTCTTTTTTAATTTCCGGGAACGTCGTTGCCCTTGACTAATGCACAAATGGCGTGTCCATGTCCTTTCAAGGAGGAGGAAGACGATAGATAGTGAGAATTCAGGGGGTGATATATGGTGTGCTCTGGAATGTGAGATTCGAAGAGAAAAGAAGACAAGACCCTCGAGAAAACGACAGCTAAGCGTGGATGAAAAAGGCTGTATGCCAGCTAAGCAGAACAGAAAAAAGGCTTTTTTTCTTTCTTTTTTTACGGTTGCCGACGCCGGCGGGTCCTACTTATATATCTCCTTTACTTTTTTGTTTTTTTTTGTTTTTTGGAGTGTTAATCATAAGGAGGGGGGGCGTACGATAGAGCCGTCGGATTATATACATACATAAATTTTTTTTTCGAGATACTGAAACTTCATGCAGCTACTAAAAAGCTATTATATATATAAATTATAAAGTACATTTTTTCTTTTTGGTGAGTTAACGTGCCACGTCAGCAACTTATAAAAAATATCCGTACATAGTTCTGCGGCGGTGCTAGTCTTGGGTGTCATTTAGCTACATAGTTACAGTTCTAATCCCACCTCGGGCCTCGGATCCATCTGCTTCGCGGGTCGTGCCTCGTGATGATGATGTAAACTTGCGAGGTTCCACGGGGTGGGACGGGGGCGGCTCTTCTGCCATTTAAGGATTTACCACCGCTCGTGAACCAGTGCAGGGTCTCCTACGAAACCGCGGCGCGGCCGCCGCGACTCCCCACATACAACTTATTCAGTTATTTATCGAGTTTTTTTTTTTTCATTTTTTGTATATTTATAGGAGGATTACCGATTTACATAAATGGACGAATAGAATACAGAAATAATATTTGAATAATCTGATAAACTTGATGAGACGAAGCTTATGGTTAATTTAATAACTGATTCCTGAAGGCTCTAAAGTTCTGTTTTAATCCACAGACAAGAGCCGTTTGGCCGGTTTCCACTTTCTCCAACACGAGCTTAGGCCGGTGGATGGCACCGCATCCAACCGTGATTGACGGCCCATGTGCCATTTATTCCCTTCCTTCCCCAATTATAAATTCTCTCTCTCACTCTCTCTCTCCTATATACCATACAGTCAGTACATACACTCTCTCGTGGTCATAATATTTATTTTTTTATTTTATTTTTCAAACATTTTGACTAATTAAAAACTTGAAAAGAGGTGCGAGTCGTGACATATGGGCGGAATCCCATGGACGCAGGGAGGGGTTTATTTCACAACAAGTCAAAAGGATGACTATTTTTGTTAATAAAGACGGGGCTATCACTTGTGTATCTGTTTATTTATTCCCGATAAAATAAAAATAAAAATGAATATTCTAGGGTAGGACCCCCGACATCAAGTAGATTCGTGGAAAGTGAAGTGTGAACCCCCCCTCCCCCGAACTTGAAAATGAAAATAAAAGAGTACATTCAGGTACATGTATCAAGCGTAAAACATAACTACTGGGGCCCGAGTTATTGAGGGTGATGAGGTCCACGTTGCGTGGATGGGGCCAATGTATAATACAAGCGACGATAATGGAGTGTAATTTTGTAACGGAGACGTGGCACCAACTACCCTCCAAAAGGAATTGCGCGTTTGTGATTTGGTTGAACTTAGGGGCACAATTATTGGGAGGGGGTTTCAACTTTCGGGTTTGTTAACATTCACGCAGTGAATGAACCCCACAGGGGACTGCCACGTTAAGTTTGAACGATCCTTCCTTGTGGACGGACGGACACCTGTGGGTCGGCAGCTTACCGGGAATTAAATCGGGTACAAGGAGTGGAATGCCAATCTCATCTAAGTAAATAGTTTATTCTCGATTTTCACAATTTTTTTATTAGTAAAAGTCTAAAGAGCATATTATATATAACATTTATAATCTAAGGTCGACTCTCCTCTTTCTGTATAGCAGAACTTGCTACAAGGACTAGTGTTAGTGGGTCCCAGTTGTGCTCCCGAATTTATGAGTGAGTTTCATATGGTACCCAGACCTATAATGTTTTGGAGAGACACAGTTTGCCCACATGTTCCAAAGCCTATTAGATAAGCGAATGAAGCAGAGAAGAAGGACGCATGAACAAGGAACTGATCTTGGAGAACAGACTCGGAACACCAAATTTACAAAGAGCTAGAAACTGTATCTGCGGATTTGGCATGTCCAAATTATCTCCTTATGCATAGACAATAATACAATATACTAACTCTAGCTAGCTAGTAAATGAACATTCGACCAAACTCGATCCTACTCCTAATTACTTCCCATGACCTCATGACCATATATAACCAGATACCTCTCCGTGTCCGTACCCGGACCCACACCCAGACCCGGAGCCTGATCCTCCTCCATAACCAGATCCAGTGGTCATCAATATGTTTTGTTTGTGGCTCTGGTATCTTGGAGGGATTCAATTGATCGATCGATCTAACTGCCGATCGAAGAGGTGAAGTCGTGAGTTAGTGACACATAATATTGGATTTTGGAAGTACTGTAGATCAAGCGGCGGCCATTGGGGTCTTCTAGATCATCATTTGAATGTCAGTTTTATTCTTATTAATTTTCAGCTGTTCAAGGTGTGAAAATATATATAGATATCAAGAACAGGTGAAAAAACAATTTAAGACGACGGACGTTTGAGATAGCTTTGCAATGTGTTACGTATATAAAATTTTCCATATATATATTCTGAAAATTAATATAAATAACTAGATTAATTATGAGTCATGTAGATTTAGGAAAGATTTAATTTGACGTATGTTTTATGAGAAAATTTCTCATATATATGTAACTTCGACGATGGAAAATTTGGCCTTTACCGGAATCAACAGCCGGTGAAATATATACCGGTGGTCATCAGACAGCCGGTGATGACTGCGTCCGTAGAACTTCTACCGACGCTTTCAACCGCCAATGTTCACTCTATCTGCCAGAACATTACTAGCTATATTAATGATGCTGTGTTTTCTGATCACCAATCTGCATGCATAAGATCCGTTCAGGCATACTCTCCATTTTTTCCGTTCAGATTTCTAGGGTTTATTCGTTAACAGATAATCTTATTTCCTGCGTTCAGATGTTTAGTTGCTTTTAGCTGGAAGAAAACAACGAGTATACACTAAGATTAATTAGTTTCTCCACAGCTCCGTGTATTATCAACTGCAGATAAAACATACTGAGTTCAGCTACGGGAATTTTATTATATAGATAACTCCGTTCTCCTTGATCCAATTCCAGGGTTTATTCGAAGAATGAATTTGCATAAAAATTTGTACACCAGATTTTTCTTCTTGATCAGTTAATTTCTCATTTTCTTTTACATACCTTTTTTATCAGCAGTTACGTACCGTCATCTCTTCCGATCTGATCAAGATATATAATTAGCTTCGTACTATAACCGAAATGCATGAATCAAGTACTACAAAGTGTGTATTGATTAATTTCCATACACATGAAGTAGTACTAATTAAGCATGCATGCGTGCATGATGAAATCCGTAACATATATGGAAGGGATCGATGCACCAAATCTTTATTTATTAATACACGTAATATTGGTGCTTAATCATCATAACATGGAATCAAAGCGGGACGACGCGCGCTCATTTGCCGTCTCCACCGCCGTGGCCTTCACCGTATCCTTCGCCGTGTCCCTCGCCGTAGCCGGAGCCGGACCCTTCTCCGCGGCCCTCACCGTGTCCGTAGCCTGACCCGGAACCGGAGTGACCACCGTGACCTGAGCCAGAACCAGCACCAGACCCTGCGTAAGAGCCAGCTCCTGATCCTGCAGACGAGCCGGCGCCCGACCCTGCGTAAGAGCCAGCTCCAGAACCTGAACCGGACCCAGATCCGGAACCAGAGCCAGACCCTGAACCAGAGCCAGAACCTCCAAGTCCAACTCCCACACCAGCACCTACCCCGACTCCGAGACCATGGCCGAGGTCGACACCCAGGTCCATCCTTTGCACTCTGCTCTCAGCTGCCAAAACCAAGGCAGCGACCAGCAGAGACAGAAGCAGTACTGGGAGCTTCAAATTGGCCATTTTTTTCTCAGTACTGCGACTTGTTTGATCCCCAGCTGCTCCAACCTCAGAAGAGATTAAGCTGCAGTATGAGTGTTTTCTGTATAATCTGTATCTTCGATGGCACAGACAGTGAGAATATTGATGCCTATTTATAGGTGTTGGTTACCAAAATTTGTATGAGACAGAAGCACGCATGTGGGGGAAGAAGACAGCTGTGAGTGGGTCATTTTTCTACTTTTGCCTAAGTTGTTCTCTTTCTTTTGCCTACCGTTCCACTTTCTTGTGAGTGGAGTAGGTGATTATAAGATCAAACTCCAAACTATATATGGAGCACTTGTAGTAGTGATGATCGAGCTGCTCTTGTTTGATTACAGAGAATTCAAGATCTGCTTATTATAATAAGTCCTAGAGTAATAAAAATATATAGTTAATGAAAATGGCCTGTGGGTCAACGTCAAATATCGATAAGATGGATTAATTCACAGGTCCAGAACGAGATTTTCTTCCCACTTACTGACTTACGGACGCTGCTTAATGTTGTGAGATTTTCCCAGCTTTTAGCCATTCGTTTCTCAAAATAGGATGGAAACGCAGCTGTTCAGTCTGTGGTAACTCACATAAATGGATCGGACAACGTCGTACGCTGATCTGTGGTGTGGTGTGGTATATATCATATTGCTGGACGTTGATAAAAAAAACACTATATATATATATACCGTGGACGTACGGATGAAAAGTTTCACACAATTTGATGGGGTGCTTATACGTAACCCACGTTGATTAATCTGAAATCCCAGCTGCTATGAAAAATCAAGAAACAATATCACCGAAAAACCTAATAATACTGTTTACCGTTGTGCAGCATGATGCAGATTCTTTTAAAGCAGACCAAGTAATTGATCAGTGAGGGTGGTAAGGCTTCCATTTACTGAGTATATATGCATTGAGATCCTTTCCGTGTTAATGGTTGATCATAGACCAGAATAACTTTCTTTGCATAAGGGATTAAATTAAGGAGCGTAATAGGCATTTAGAATATCTTATTCACATGTTCGTTTAGCAATAAAAAGCTGATAATTAAACAGGAAACAGTAATTAATATTGAGGATCAGCACTATATATAATGTCCGTTTGACATGTGAGCCAAATTGAAAATATCAGCCTCTAAAAATACAATGAAACTGATAAAATATCGGCCTCTATATATATATATATATATAATATATATATATATATAGCAGGTATATATATATGCGGGGATGCCTGCAGGAATATCTAAAAATTCACCCATAATGATCTCTCCTTTACAGTCTTTACACCTGAGACAAAGTTGTTACCAGACCGGATCCAGGTCATTTAGCTGCTGATCTAGCACCACTACTCGGTGAGCCTGTTCCACCGATGCCATACCCAAACCGGGTATGAGACCGGGGAGGCCACTGTGTCTTTCACCTGAACTACTTCCTTCCTTCCATCTGATTCGAAGAGGATGAAAAACCAAATCTAATCAAATTAGATCAAGTGCCAGTACTGAATGCTCAAGACTCCCACTTTCATCTCTGCAGGGTCAACTAATTCAATCTACAGATCATCATGAGTGGAGTCTGTTAATATAAATCGTGGCTTAAAATTATAAATTAATGGATTATCTTTGTCACTTATGGTCAAAGATTGCCTGGATGCATATATATGTCCCGATGCACATACTTATAATTGATCAGGAGGGTGTCACAAGGATGGATGTATTCTAAAACTAGAAGAAATTAAGAGAAATAGGTACCAATATTCCTCCATAGGAAAACGAAGCAACAGTACATCATTTCCTTATTCATACGTATATATGTCATTCACTACAAAACGTTGATATATAAGATCGATACATGAACGTGTGATTAGGTTTAGTTCCCATCTCCTCTGCCGGAGCCCTCTCCAGATCCTTGTCCATAACCTATCCCTCCAGGACCAACAGAGATGGAACCAGACCTGGAGTAGGAACCGGAGCGAGAGCCGAGACCCGTCCCAGATCCCGAACCCGAACCAGATAGAGAACCGGAACCGGAAGCAGTGCCATCTGAGCCAACACCAAGTCCGGCGCCGGTGCCGAGACCCAGACCACCGCCCAAGTCCAACTCCTTCCTCTCCATTCGCCCTTCAACCTCTAGAGCAAGATCAGCAAAAACGCCCAGAAGGAGGAGGACAGCAAGAAGCTTGAGGCTCGCCATTGCCTCCTTCTTGAGTACTGAAAACCAAAAGAGCAGTATGCGAGTTTTTTTTTTGGCTATAGCTACTTGTTTTTCGGGAGAACGAGCTAGGAAATAATATGCATGCCAGGAGTGGAATGGGCGAAGTGATGATCACCTACATATATACACTTGGGGAGCTAGCTAGTGACTTGCTTTCAACTACTATAGTAATACTTCTATAGTGTAAGTGGTGGAACTTGTGGTGGAAAATAGAGTTTTGGTTATAGTGGAGCAGATATCCTTATATAATTATGAGATAAGGTTTTTGCAGCTTGTAGTGGCGCCGTCCACGCCGTTGTTGCACCAACAAAGTGGAGTCTGATATTCAGGGAAGGTGCTCACCCACCTACTCTTGCAGGATTCCAACCGACCAGCTGCAAAAGTAAGAAACACCCAGTAGGTAGAAGTCTTTGCAATTCATACTGGCTAACCTGAAGAAGGCCTAATTAACCATGCATTGCACAACTGGTATATTATGTAATTGATCAACATATTGAGAGAAACATTTAACAGCTATATACAGAATATGTGATTATAAATAAAAAAACAATATGAAAGTACTCTCTACGTTATAAATATACAAATATATATAGTGTTGTAATTGTTTTTTTTTTTTCAGAACAAATTGTAGAAGTTCGAAAACATAAACTAGCATCAAAAGTGTCTGCATCCATATCCATTTATTCCCAATTAGTTATTGACATATAGACAAACATATTGTATATATACTTGTAAAGTCATCGAAATATACCGGCCATATTTAAAGGAATTAAGCTTACCTTTGAGCCAGGAGAAGTATATATAGAGAAAGATAACCAAGAGGCTCATGATAAGGGTTTAAGTAGTAGTGAAGAAAGAAGGTAAAAGAAAGATATTAAAAAATCTCATGATATATAAGGTTTAAGGTAATAGTGAAAAAAGAGAAGGTTACTCGATGTGGAACTACAGAAAAGGTATTGAAATTATAACTCTTCCACCTACATAAATATATATAAGTTACGTATTGTCCTTCGCATTAAGCAATGTATATTAGGCACAATTTATGTGAATAAGCGTCAAAGTGGATCTCGCCTCAATTTCATAGTAGCACACATTAAATTGGTTCTAGTTAAATGTTATTTAAAGGTAGCTAGAGAAGGTTTTGTGTAAGTTTAGATTAATACAGGTATAAGCTATTCTAGTGAGTAGTATATATATATATATATATATATATATATTAACAACGCATGAGAAGTAACAAAAAGAACCGAAGAGACTGATAAAAAATTCAATGTCTTACAGTGAGATAGTTAATTAAGGTAGACATGAAGGGTTGGTATTACATAAGGCTGATTAATTAGGTCAAACTTTCTTAGTCACATCTGCATATTTACCTATTTATTAGCCACCATTGCAAGTTTCACTGTGATAATTGATAGTGCCTTGGCATAAATTTTAGTGCTTTTTATTAAGAAACTAAAATTAGGAATGAGTTGAATAATCTGGTCTGTATAGTAAGCAATAATTAATTCAGGAAAGTATGCGGTTGTGTTGGGCGTGGGCAAATTAGAGATTGAACCGGACCGGGGTGGAAGTCTTATGGGCCGGCGGGCCGCAATGCGGCGGGCAAGAGTAAAAACCGAGTCTGGTAGTTGAGAACCGGTTTAGTGATATTTTATACCGATTCGACTCAGTATTCCAAATCGAACGGGAAGCTCGTCGAAAGGACAAGTTGCAGAAACAAGCATCCTCGCGGCGACCTCTGTGCCTGGTTTCTATATTTTACTGCCGCTTTTGCTTTTCTTCGCTTGTGGAAGAACTGATCTGACACGAAAGGACAAAGTAGCAGAAACGAACTTTAAAAGTTAAAAAACTATTCCGTAAGTAGAAGGAGGGAGGAGAAGGAAGTTAACCGACCCAGATGCTCGGAAACGCAAATCGATGAAGATTTTGGCAAGGGAAGAGAGGAACGAGAAGAGGGAAACTCAATGGGCAACCGAATTTGCACGAAGCGAAGAAGCGGAATCGAGGAGAGGTTCACGAGACCGCAACGACTGATACGGCAGCCATCGGATGTGGACTACAAGAGACTCCGCAAGCTGATTTTGTCTCAGAAGCTCGCGCCTTGCTTTGACGGCGTGGAAGACTCTAGTCCTGATCTAGAAGAATGCCCCATCTGTTTTTTCGTAATTCTCTTCGTCTACTCCTAAAAACATGGTCTTGTAGCCTATTTTTTTTCAGGGTTCTCCTTAATCTTGATCTTTTCTTGCGTTTCTTTTTCCTTCTTCGTTTTTACCCACGGAGCTCTTTGAAAATTTGATCTTTGCTCTTCGGGGACTTTTATCTTTTCCTTTTAAAACTTTTGTAATTCATTCTGTTTTACGACTTGAGTTTCCGATGTTTTGGATTATCAATAAAGACTCTTTTTTTATGCAAGTCACTTTCTTTTTCGAAGTTCATTCAATTTTTTCTAAATGGTTGGAGTTCTTCACTTTTCGAGTTTATTTCACAATTCGACATTCTGATATCAAGGACATCGTTTGCCTCTGTTTTTGTTCCAGTACTACCCGAGCTTAAATCGCTCGATATGCTGCAAAAAAAGAGTCTGCACAGGCAAGTTTCTTTCCCTTCTCAATTTTGTTTGTTGTTAGTCTGTTCCTAATACGGTCTAAACTCTTAATCTAATTTTGGCTATTATTTTTCCCATGTAGAGTGCTTCCTGCAAATGAAGCCTTCGAATGCTGCTCGTCCTGCTCTGTATCTTTTCTTTATTGCATACGTCTTTGTTCTTTTATTTGAAATGTTGTCTTCATCTGCATTTGCACTTCCTAATCAGTATCTTTCTTCTTTTGGATCGTTATGGTTGCTTATCAGCAACCAACTACTAATCTCTTAGAATCACGAAAATGCCCTGAACGTGCGAAACAGTTGCGTTACTGAAAAAATTCTGATGAGATGGAATACCGGTTTGTACACTTTTTGCGTTGTTACTAGATTTTATGGATGTAAATTATCAATTAACTTATTACCTAAGGTTAAAGATTTTCTTGACACTCACAAGCAACATTAGTTTCTACAGCATGGATGCCTATCCTGCAAAAAGCTTCAAAAAGTTTTGCCTGAGAAAAGGGGAACTATTTTACAAATAACCGGCCAGTATAAACTAGGGGGTTTGAAAGTTAGAACAATTGAAGTAGTTCAAGTGTTGGATGTTCTACTTCAACAGTGAATTAGAGTGCTATATCATGTGGAGCGTCTCTATGATGACAAATCATAGTTTTTGACTTTACCACTGTGCGTTAACTTCAGCCCCCAGAATGTGTAGAAAAGGGCACTTATCTATTTCAACTGTCCAACTCTAAATGCCAAGTTTGAATTCCTTAACTGTTTAAGGTGCCCATTTTGCAAATGCTCAAGCTATGCTGTTGAGTTCCGTGGTGCTAAGACAGAGGAAGAGAAAAGAAAAGATCTTGCAGTATGTGTTATTATCTGTTATCAACGTGTTTAAGTTTTTAAGTGTTTTCAGTGTTATCGGTTTTTTTGGATTGAAGGCAAATTGGTTTTTTTCTTTTTAATGGTTCAGGAAGAACAGAAAGTTATTGAGGCCCAAATGAGAATACAGAGGCGTGAATCTCAGAGTGATCAGAATTTGTTTGATGAACACCCTTCTTCTAATGAAGGACTCCAATCATCAGGTTCTTGCTTTGAGCAAAGCTCAATTCTGGGAGAAGTTGACAATTTACGGATTTTGAATTTTTATTTGACCTTCACGAGGTTCAGAATGTGATATAGGGTTAATATTTGTGATGGTCTTTGTTTATAATTGAATTCTGAAGGAAATGGCTCTTTTTAGGTCCTCTATATTTTCTTGAAATGTTTCTTTATATATATGTACTTGTTTATATTGTGGATCATTTGGATTTCAGCAGGTGATTCGCACCAGGTGGGAGACTGTCGTGTGGAGGTGCCGACAGAGATTCTAGTCTCTCAGTCACATGAGAGGTTTGTGAAGATATTTGAGCTTTTTTTAGTAGCATGGAAGAAAATTATATTGTTTCTATCTGTCCTCAAATTTATAAGCATAGCGTGCAAAAATTTTATGCCCATTGTTAGATTAGTATGCCTTTAAGGTGTCTAAGGGTTTTCTTCCTTGCTGTTCTTGTGAGATTTGTCAGACAGATATTTCTGTCATATGAGAAATCGATGCATTCATCAATGAAAAACTTTGATATTTCATCTGAAAATGACTAGTTTATCTGAGAATTTCCTGATATGATAAATTTGGATGATTTATTGTGTATTTTTCTGGAGAAAGAGTTATCATCATCATTTCTCAAATGATCCTGTGTTGTATATTTATCCACTTATATGGGGGTAGGCATGGAGCTTTCAATCAGGATTATGAAGAGATCATGATAATGGAAGCAATTTGGAGGTCCCTTCAGGTTGGTGTCAATGTAGTGCCTGCGCTTCAACTTTTGGTAACTTACAAATGACACTTGTTATGCCCAATAAATTCTATCAGGAACTACAGGCAAATGCCAGCAAGCAATCTTCTGCTTCAAGTGGGTCTGATGAGGTTCAGACTGCAAGTCTTGATTCAAATCAGAATTCGTCCGCTACGTCACTTGAGGGAGTGGAAGACCACTTTTCAGAAGAATCAGTTATTGAAAGAGTTGCAGTTTCAATTGCTCGTATGGATGAACATGGTCAATCCACAATTAATCGAACAGGTCAAGCCCCAGATTCAATCTCTGAGGGAGAGTATGAGGACCTGAAAAGTGAGGCCAACTCTCTTGGAGGTTCAAGAGGTGAAGAATCTGAGGCAGGGTTGGAAGTCGAGTGTCTGGCTAGTTGTTCTTTTACTTCTGAGAATGATTCATGGGACTCAGAAGGGAACCGGAATTTGCTTCCAGAGGTTTGCTCTGATGCAGATGCAGCGGAGTCTAGTGATGCAGGGTCCTCCTTGTGCAGCATTCATGATATCTCTGATAGATCTTGTGGAACACCGCATTATAGTGATGATGAGGAAGAATCCTGCTGCTCTATTCTTTCATCTCCTGTTGCTCACGAGCAGGAGAGGGTTTAGATAAAAGTTTACGCGGTGTAGTCAATTGCAATGTTAGGCACTACATTGTCGAGTCTTACTGTACATAATAAGATTTTAAAGCGGCATTTGAATTACTACACTGGCCTTTTCATGTGGAGATTTATAAAATAAGACAAAGTGCTCTGTTTGGTGCCCCCGACTCCATGGATTTATTCTGTTTTTCTGCTGGGGAAAGAAATGTAAGTTTGATATATAAAAAAAAGGGTGTATAAGCTCTGTCTCTTTCTAATACTGGTCAGCTGTTTGTTTCCACCTGTTGGTACATATTGGAGCTGGTTTTACCGAATATCGAAGTTACGTATCAAGTGACTTTTTTTATTGTTTTTTCTTTTCCTTTTTCTTTTTAAAGGTTTGAGACTTGAGTGAATCAGATCTATGAAGATAGAGTCGTTAATATTCTGGACAACAGAAAGAAAAAACCATTATGATCAGTGCAATTGTATTGATTAATTGAAATCTGAAAGTCATAAATGTATATTTATTCGTGAGTTAATTTCTAAATAAAAATTATTGTTGAAATGCATAATGGGGTTTGTTATAGTACTGCATGCTTGTAATTAATGGCCAAGAGGAAGAAAGAGAGAGATGAATCATGAATAGATATAAGAAGAGAAAGTAATGATCAACTAAATCTTTATTATCCTTAGCTGACAAAAAAAAAAAAAGAGGCTAATTAAACATGATCGAATTAAACTAGCTAGCTAGAAATGACTGCCTATTCGGTAAATTTCATCGCCGATCGATCGAGCTATATATATCATGCACGATCGAGTAGTACTAGTACCCTACATTTTTCTCATCTCTGCCAAATGTGCGACGAAAATGGAGGCATGGTTAATGAGTAGGAGCAGCGCCATGGTAATGAGGAAGACGCCCAGGCGCTTCCATCTGTGCTGGAGGGTTCTCACGAACCCCAGCTTGCAAGCCTGGCAATCGTAACAGAGCTTGTTCTGGGCGTTGTCCCAGGTGCTACAGTCCCCTCCTAAGACCGACTTGGCATTAGCAGCAAAACGTAGCTCCTGCTGGTACTCCCTACTCTTCCTTGTCTTCATCCAACACGTCGCGTTCACGTATTGCATCCCACAGATTGCTGGTGGCTTGCAGCACCCACTCTGTACATGAACATGAGTCGGCCACAAATAAATTGTTATTCAGTATATGGGTGGTCAAGAAATCATGTTGTAACCAAATGAAACATCAATTATATACTTAAGAAATTAAGTAATCAAGAGTATAGAAACACCAAATTAATATTTTCAAAGCTTAATTAATCTATGGAAAAAGTTAAGTTTCAATTTCTCATTATGATTTCTTTGGTAATAATAGTAATTACGTACCTCTATCATGGTGAGCTTCTTCTTGGTGAATTGGTAGGAGGTGAGTCCGGTCATTCTGAAGGCTAAGTCAGTGCAGACTTGGCCGCGGTACAAGCAGGTCTTGATATCGGTCCAGTAGCCGTGTCGGCCGATTCTGAGTTTGAGCCACATGGGGGAGTTGGGGACCGCTCGGCTCTCCATCGTGTAGGCCCCGGAGAGGGAGAGGCCGAGGATGAACATGACCATGAGTGGGATGGTGACCGCCAAGAGACCCGGCATCAGAAAACGACTGGGTCCGTAGTAGATCACCAGATTGCTGATAAAAAACACCAGGATCATGGCGACCCCGACGCTGAACCGCATCTCCGGCTTGTGAAGCAGGCTTTCGCAGTCGTAGTCGCGCATGTAGAGAGACGATATCCCGGCGGCGAGCAGAGGAAGAGAGAGGAGGAAGCATGTGACGGTGAGGACGCCGATCAGTTTCTTCATCATCATCTTGGTAGGACTAGTAGTGCCCGACGACGGTACTGGGCTGCACTCGCGTGGAATATTAATTGGCTTTGATGGCGTTTGGGGAGGTGGAGGGGATAATATTGTAGGTTTTGGAGCCAATTCGGAGGGCTGCACATGAGGTACTAAATTAGCTTCAGCGCGGTCTAATTGAATCGTTGGGTTTGGTACTACTTCTGCTTCATGACCTAGCTGGCTGGATGCTGTTTTCATCCATGGCTGCAGAGGTACTACTGGTACCTGAAGATCAGTACTAGGTAGTGAAGATCAGTAAGAGATCAGTGGGGTGGCCGGCCAGCTAATTGAGAGGCCAGGGTGGGGGGATTTATATATTAATTAATACGGTTCATTACAGTGAAAGTAACGTTGCATTTGTTGGGATTTACTTAACCCGAAATCGTGGAGGTTGACTTGAAAAGTTCATGAGTAGATATTTGAAAATCAATCAGTCCAAGGCAACCGAGTTTATAGGACGCACAGAGGGGCCTTTAATTTGCAACCGAATTATATAAATTTACTGCCAGCTGAACTTAGGTAGTAATTATCGCTGACACTTACCATGAATGTATATATATATATATATGTAACCGGCCCCTGTACTAATTATTTGAAATTACAAAAGTTCCAACAATTTTATGCCACTTAATGAATGATAATTCTAAATATTGCACAAGACCTCTGAAAAATTTGCTATGGCATTTTACAGAGCAACAAAAAAAAAAAAAAAAAAAAGAGGAAAATTTCAATGACTGCCACTGTCAAGACACTTAACTTATAAGAGGGTTTCACTCCTAGTGCAAGCTTTCCCTTTAAGAAGACGTCAGATTTTACTTTTACTCTAAATTAACTCTATTTTTATAATAAAGTCCCCATAAATTCTAAAATTAAGGTGGTATATGCGTGATTGGTTAATCCATTAATATTGAGCTTCTGCGCGGTGACTAATCTTGTCCTTTTGTTTCATGAAGGATTAATATTGATAGTTTTAGGCTTTAGCAAATCTTAAACTTCATTTAGACTGTATATTAGATCCTCGTTGTCTTTTTAATGTATTATATACCCTTCTTTTTCAGGATTTTCAGTAAATTAATTCTCAGAAACTTTGTGCACTACATATTATACATTACAGTAAATGACAATGAGGATGGATATCGATCGGATTGTTAGAGAATATTAAATTCAAGAATTGATTGTACTTAGATCGATCACATTGTGGCCAGCTGGTCGTTAAATTCAAGTTTTTGTTTTAATTGTAAACTATCACTGATTTGTTTTTTCATATTTTCTTTCCGCAGACGTAGTTTCTGACTTTTGTTTCTTAATTTTTTACCTGATCATAATATATTATTCACGAATTTCTTGTTTAATGTAATTCTCTTTCTTGTAAAGAAAAAACGTATTATCTGATCATTAATTTGATGCATTAACCCACTGCATGCAACTGGATGTTATCCATTTAATTAATTGCCATCAGAAACAGAATAGCAGAATACGTAGATGAGGAAGCAGCTGGGATAGAACTCAGTAACATTAATATTCAATGAAACAAATTCAATTAATATTCACATGCAGCTAGCGTCTAAGAATTAAACTAAACAAGAAGAAACGGAACCAGCTGACAGCTCGATGGATTGGATTGATCGGAAATGTGGCCAGTTTCTATTAATTAAGTACTCTACGTCTTGATCTGTTTATTTGCGACGTGTGCGACGAAAATGAGAACGTGGTTATTGATGAGGAGCAGTGCCATGGTAATGAGGAAGACACCCAGTCGCTTCCATCTCTGCTGGAGAGTTCTCAGGAACCCATGTTTGCATGCGCCGCAGTCGTAACAGAGTTTGTTCTGGGCGTTGTCCCAAGTGCTACAGTCCCCGCCCAAGACGGACGTCGACGCATAGTTGAGTTCCTCGTATTCCTTGCTCTTCCTCGTGTTGATCCAACACGTCGCGTTTACGTACTGCATTCCGCAGAAAGACGGGGGTTTGCAGCACCCAGCCTGATGATCACATCCACATAATTATTAAACATCATATATGTATCAACTAATTAAGCACAAACGTACACATGCAAATATATATCGTACGTAGGTAGGTGCAGTTGCATATATATAATATGTGCATGCATGCATATGTATATTGATGAGATAATTAATTACTTAATCAGGTACGTATACCTCTATACGTGACAGCTTCTGCATACCGAATTGGTAGGATGTTTGGCCGATGGTTCTGTAGCCTAGTTCAGCGCAGATATGGGTTCGATCCAAGCAAGCTTTTATGTTGTTCCAGTAAAGGGTCTGGTCGACTCTGAGTTTGAGCCACATGGGGGAGTTGGGGACCGCCCGGCTCTCAATTTTGTAGGCGCCGATGAGTGCGAATCCCAGAATGAACATGATCATGAGCGGGACCATCACGGCCAAGAGACTGGGCATCAGAGCACGGGGCCCGTAGTAGAGCACCAGGTTGCTGATCACAAAGATGAGCATCATGGCGAGTCCGAGGCCGAGTCGCATCTCAGGCATGCGCAGAAGGTCCTCGCAGTCGTAGTTTCGCATGTAGAGCAACGATATCCCGGCGGCGAGTAGGGGAAGGGAGAGGACGAAGCATACGATGTTGAGTATTCCGACCAGTTTATTTATCCTGCGGGACACCTGCACCGGTGCTGATTCGGCCGGAGGCAGCTTATTTGATGCTAATTCCGGTACTACTGGCGGAGGAAGAGAAGCAGATAATTGCTGTGGACCTTCATGAGCGGGTTGTTGTTGTTGTTGGGCTGTGTTGTCTGGAGCTAGTTCCATGCTATAGTAGTACTGTTAATTTACTTTCTTCACGTACGTATCTAGCTGATTGATCTCCTTGAATTGCAGCTAGCTGATCATGTACTGGTGAATATCAACAGCGCATGCTAGCTCTTAATATAGTGTTAATTAATCCGAGGGAATGGGATGGATCAGCAGGGTTTGGGCAGACGAAAATTTCTCGTCGGATATAATTAGTACGTACGAAGTCATTCATGAGACTAAGTCAGATAAATAAGATGGGCAAAATCAGATGAACGGATTAACTAACATCCGGATAATTTTGTGGTTTTCGAAACTATATAATTGTGTACTTGGTATTAGTCCGCTCGCAGGGGATCCGCTTTGGTGCAATCCAAACCCCAAGTGACATCTGGCTACGGAGAATCATTAATGAGATCAGGTCCTTCCTCCTCCACCTTCGCTTCATTCAGTACAACTGCCTGAAACAAGGGAAGCAATAATTAATTAAAGGACGTCGTCCTCATAGTTACGGACTGTCGTACGTGTATTAATTAATCCTCCAGAACCGCAAGGCTTAATTTATTAAATACCTGTATTTGACAGTAGTACTGATCAGTAGTAGAAAACAGTTATATTTCCCAACAAATAACTGGCTACTACAACGCCAAATCGATCGAGTCAATGAAAACTCAATATGACGTACGTTAAGGATAACTATTCGTCCTAGATTGTACGTTAATTTATTCCATTCCCAAACCATAATTTAACCAGTTCTGTTCTGAAATGCCAGAGGGTTATGTTTATTTGCCATCTTTCCCAAGAAGCTAGAACGATTATACCATATTGCAGAAAACTGATCATTAGGTAATTTGTAGCTGATCAGTACTATAACTAATTAAACACCAACGAGTTAAATTGGTCCCTAACAAAATTGTACCAGTACTTAATTCGCACGAATTCTGACAACTTTAAGAGCCATATTTGCTTGGAATCTACGGCAGTCGGCAGCATGATCCCATGCATGAACAGTCTTTCTCTATCTATATATCCCCACTCAAAGTGAAGCAACAGAACATGATACAATTTAATTTCATATTTATGTCCTTGAAAGAACCATACATAACCCTAGTGCAGAGTAATGATATATCCCATGACGTATATATATGCACAATATTCCTATATATTTGTAAACTAAAATCATCCTGCAAGCAAAATGGTGTGTCTGTTAGTGCGTTCGGTGGTGGCCTCCACGTGCACCTACATTCTGAATCCTCTGTGGTTGCTCCACTATCAAGACTTACCATTTTCAACCACATATCGTCGCACGCTCTTCTCCAAAGCGCGCAGCTGCCTTTTTTTCCGCGTCTGTTCACACGGTCTTGTTATATTTCAGATTTTAATTTAGAACAACCCACCGATGGCTATAAATACGGGCTTCTTCCTTAGTTGCTTCTGCACCAACCTTGTAACAACAACTTTGTAGCTAGCTAGTGATCGATCGAGTGATCAGTCAGGATGTGCTCCAACAGTAAGGGCATGGCGGTACTACTTCTCCTTGTGCTTCTAGCTGCTGCTGCTGCTTTGGGGTCTGAAGGCCGCCCTGAAAGAAAGGATCTTGGGTTGGACTTGGGTGGAGGACTCGGGATTGGTGTAGGCGTCGGTGTTGGAGTCGGCCTCGGAGGGTCTGGCTCTGGTTCGGGATCTGGGTCTGGTTCAGGAGCCGGTTCTGGTGCAGGTTCTTATGCCGGATCAGGAGCTGGGTCATCTGCTGGATCAGGTGGTGGTTCCGGTCGTGGAGGTGGTCGTGGGAGCGGTGGTGGCCGTGGCGGTGGCGGTGGAGGAGGTGGAGGCGGTGGCGGTGGAGGCGGAGGAGGTGGTGGTGAAGGAGGCGGCTCCGGGTCAGGCTACGGTGAAGGGTCCGGATATGGGTCTGGAGGTGGTCATGGCAAATAAGCAAAAATCTTAATTTGATCTTGTACGTGCAGTGTTGATGTCAGTTTGTTTCTGTAAATTTGCTGGGGTATATCGTAAGCGAGTGAATTAATAAGTTGGGTAGATGGTGGATCAGAATGTTCCAGCTAGCTCCTTCCACTAAATTTCAGGAAATATCTTCATCTTTCGTGTTTTGATTACGTTAATAGATAAACAATTAGGAGTTTGTATTTGCATGCAATCATCATGATACGCACGTTAATCAAAATCCTTACTGCTGGTGAAACAAATTACTTACCCATGTATCTCTATCATAATCTAAGATAATTCCCACAAAATTCAAATTCTAAGAGAATTCACAGAATTGAAAATTTGACTAGAGATTTTCATACTTGACTGGGCTCATTTTTTCTGGGCCATTTTCTTGGTTTTCCTACATGGGCTCAAATTCTATGACCAAATTATGCTCTGATCTAGCGTCCACGTATAAATATCTATAAAGAAAGCGGCTGGAGGACCGGGTTTAACGTTCCCATAGCGAGCGAGTTCACGCGTGTGAGAAATTTCAGGACTAAGGAAAAGTGGTCTTCTGTTGCCTCGGCCTTCCCGTAGACGAGAGAGAGCAAAGAGTCATCTGTCGCTCAGTTTCATCTTTCTTCTGTTGCCTTAGATCGATCAACAATGGCGGAGGTAAGCCCATCTGCTGTCTTTCTCCCTCTCTTGAACTCCCGTCTCTATCCTTTGTCGCCTGTCCGTCTATTGAATACGTTCTTCTGCACATATTTGATGTCTTAATAGAATTTGGGCGTGGACTCGACTTGTCCTTGGAAAAATCGATATTTTCTCGCCTCATAGATTTAAGAGAAGTATATTTTAAATTATTAACGTTTCGGTGGCGGAGGTTTATGGGGCTTGTCATTTTTGTTGTCCATTAATCGATGTTCTACGACGAATTACACTGTGAGAGGCTTATATCAAACCGCTGACTTAGCGATAGCAATTTGACCACAACAATATGTCTCATAGTTACTCTAAATCTTAATATAAAAACCTAAATTTCTATTGAAAGTGACCATTTTTAGATGAACTCACTGCTAGACCATATCTCGACTTTTACAAGGGGAAACTATGCTCGTGTATAATTTATGGATGCTGCTGAGATTGTTGAGATTTCTCACTTTCCCAAAGCTTCTTTGATGAGTGCGACTTTACTTCGCGTCTTCTTTACTTGATTTTTTGCTTTTATTTTTCGTCCTTGGAATATTTTTAAGTCTTTATGGAGCTTTGAATTTGCTGCACATTTATGATGCTCACTTTCTATCGATATGTTTTGGTGATCTTTCATGCTTAAAGGCATCAGAACATTCATGACATTTGCGCTCACGGAGTTAGATAAAATATAATTTGTATGCTACATATGTGTTCATCTAGTGGTCTACACTATTATTGCGAGTTTGGGGTTTAATTGTTTTAGTTACAGTTTTAAAATATCCTTTGAATTTGAATTTGGTTCGTGCCGTGTCTCCTTTAAGAGCAAATTAGGTTTTTGATTTATTTTGTAATATCTGCCAACATACAATGTGTCTTCCCTGACGTTCTCTCGTTTGCAAACAATTTTATTTGCAGTGAGTGAAACATCTCAAAAATGTTTTAAAAAAGAACAGAAACGTATTAATTCATTGGTCGTGTTGTCAGTTTAGTGAACTAGTACAGCAGACGATTTGGACCAGCCAAAAGTCATGAGGGTCAATGTGTCGAATATTTCTGTTGGGGAGATTACAGACTTCGGTAGTGCTAGAGTATTGTGAAAATCTCTTAAACGAGGATTCTCCTGTGTGTGATTGTGCCAATACCCAACCCACAACACTAACTAATTTTACACCTTAAAATCTTTAGGAACTTTAGCTTCCATTTTTGTCATGAAAGCACTAGAAATGATTTTTTTTTTTTGCTGTCCACAACCACAAACACCAGGCACCAGACTGCTCATGTAGAGCTAAAAGCCTAAAAACATAAACAGTCAAGCTGCTGGAGGATACAACTTAGGGATTATAACGACTCAAGTCCTCTTGTGCAAGACCACCTTGGAATGACTGCAATAGTTATACCATAGATCACTTCAATTTAAGTGTGCTTGATGATTGATTTTTCTCTAAAGTTGAATATATTGGCATTGTTTCTTTCAAACCCATCATGCCGTTATCCCTTTCAAGGTGCCACAGCAGTTTTTTTGAAATATGATGAAATCTATAATGGGAAAGTTTGTTTATCAGATTGAAATCAAAACTGCACCTGCTGATTTTCGGTTTCCCACAACAAATCAAACTAGGCACTGTTTCACTCGCTATATTGAGTACCACAGGTATGCTGTATTAACTTGTCAATGTATTGATTCTGTTACCTTAGTTTGTAACACTTGGTTGGCTTTCAGGGAATCAGTTGTATTATTTGCTTTGCAATTTACAGGTGTATAGCAGCAAAAAGTGATGATACAAGTGACTGTCAAAAGTTCGCTAAATACTATCGTTCCCTTTGCCCAGGAGAATGGGTAAGTTACTACTTGTTTTGCACAATAGCTATTAAGGTCTGTTGAATTTTAAAAATCTAATTCTGTGTTAAACAATCCTTTCCTTATTTTTTTGGAATGAGAATCTTTATCTGACACTGATCCAATTATATCTGGTTTTATAATCAACTTTTGGTCTTTTAGTAAGAAAGTGAATCAGGTTGTGAACTTGAGCATAGCTCAGTGGTCACATGGGGGGTTTGTAATGGGAGGTCTTGGGTTCAAGTCTCCCCCAGGGGCACAGGAATTGAAATACCAACTTTCAAAAAAAAAAAGAAAGTAAATCAGGCTCTAAATATTTCTTTTTCTACGAGAAAGAGAAAACTAAAGACCCATTAAGAACGTTCTTGAGAGTGAAGAGTACAAATGAAGGAATACAACAAGAGCCTAAAAATAAAGAAAGGTTTGTCAAAAGGAGGATTTGAATGTTTTGGGATACCTTGTTTTCCCCTGCCTTATTGTAGGGCTTATGGAAGATGATATTCCACCCATAAGATTTTTTTTTTTTTTTGAACATGAAATTCTGATTTATTCTACTCAAGAATGAATATGTGCCGATCACGTAGCTTTCCACTGTCAAACTACACTAGGAAATACATGATTCTAAATAGGGATAAATATGTCTTTACTTCTAGTGTTTTCCAATAATCCTTTGATACTTTGTAGTATGACAAAAAGTTCTTACATATGCCACTAAATTCCATCATAAATTTAAACCAAGACAATTCTTAGATAAGTGATGCTATCTTCTATTCAATGGGGATTAATGTCATTCTTATAAAAAGTTGTGACATCAACTGTGAAATTTTTATTTCACAAAAAAGTGTGAAGAACAATTTTTATGTTGATTATCTTAGTTAAACTAAGATCAATATTACTATAGTTGAAGACCAGCTATCGTGCAGGTTCATGACAAGTGATTCATTTCTGGTAACATTTGAAAATAATTATCTTGTGTGACTTAAGAGTTTGAATTATTAATCGTTTGGCAGAATATGTCATTTTCCCTATAAAAGTAATACCTCAGGGGTGTATCATTTGTATTTGAGGAAAACCATTAAATCATCTCTCTGAGACATCTAAAACAGTTTACATTGAAAAGATACACTGATCCTTTGTTTCAGATTTGTCAAAAATTCAAATTTATTTGGCTTTTTCCAGTGACTTTGCTAAAGGAAGATATTCTATGCTGCATCAAAGCCTCATATTTTTTAGATGTAAAGGAAGTCATATGGAACAATGTAGCCTGAATGATGAACTATACCTTGGATGCCTGAGTTTATGACTACTCTTTATAATTACCGTACTACTGAGAAGCTACTCTATTGGTGTGTCTTTGAATTAATGTTCCTGTTGCAAACATTTAAAACATTACTTGGCATCTGCATATAACTATGTTTTTGGAGTGTAATTTCTTATAGATATTATTCCCAAATTTGAGCCAATTCAAAGTATCTAACTTGCAAGTCATATCATAAGAACTTGAGTTTGCTTTTGGCGATAGACTATTATGGGATACTAAGACACTTCTATTCATTCAAAAATGTAAAAAAGAGGCGTCATCCATAAGAAAGTTTGGAGCTTTAGTGTTCTCAACATTACATCCTTTTCGTATTTATTTTATTATAAGCTGTTACAGATTGTATGGAAGTGGTTTATAATTACATGAGCTCCTAGGATTCTAGGTTTTTGGAAAGCTTTGTGCAATCCCTGTATGGTACTTTGGTAATTATAAAGGTTTTGTGCTCAATAACAGACTAGAACAGATTCGTTTGGGATTCTTTTCCAATTTTGTTTGTGGCAATATGATTTTTAGTTCTTGATTTTGACGTGGTTCACGTTTCTAATATTTATGCCTGAGCAGGTTGACAAATGGAATGAGCAGCGAGAAAATGGGGCGTTCCCTGGTCCTCTTTGATTTGGAAAATTGCCTTCTTTGGCCTTGACCTGAATAATAGGAAAGCTGAAGTTGGGATTACAATTGCATTTGATAATTTTTTTTTGGGAAATGTTTCAGGTATATTAGTGAACATTTGAATAAGGTTCCAAACCTTTCGTCTTCTGACCAGTAATATTGTTTGTAATTCTGCAACAAGTTTGTGACAGATGGAACCCTTGATTGTTCATGAATTTGGCATTGGTCTTACTGCTCTTCATGCATCCTATAAGAAAAAGGACTCGCACTGGGTCGCTTAATGGCAAATTCGATGCATTGGCTTTGCTACTTGTGCTGAACTCGGCTGGCGGGTTTGCTAATTGGCTAAAGCCATGGTTTCATAACCTCATTTGCAGGTGAGTGGCGCTCAGTTGTTACTGACATATTATCCAGGATTAATCTCTATTCATTGATCATTGTTAAAATGACTAATAGTTAGTACTCTCAGTTATGCTTAAAAGTTAATTAGCACTGCACCTTTTGGCAATTTGGTGTCACTATCCTTTTCGTTAATGTTCATTAAAAATGAACAACGTTTATTCACGTCTACTTGTCTCATAAACAGGGACGACATGCTACTCGTTGAAACCATTCGCATATTAATTGATCTATGCGTATCTCAAAAATTGCGATACTAGTGACTAACACACACTAATCAATCCATACATGTGACTAACATTCTTGCAATTAAAACATTGAATTTATGGTAGTGGCCAAGTTCATGATAACAACTTATGATTCATGGTCTTGTCCTCATGTGGTTCTTCAAAATAAGTGCATGGACCATAGTGGAAGTTTCATTCACCTCCCTTCATTATGTCAAGAAAAATGCTATATGCACTTTACTATGTGCATGCACTTTGTACAAAGTGGTGGGACACACACCAAAAATTATGTGAAACCTCCGATTCTTCGGAAAACGGAGAGAGGTGGGAACCACTTGTTCCCCAATTCTCAAAACTCAGTGACACGATAGCCATCCTATCATCACTAGAAAAGAATATGCGTGAGATATTTAATACCGACTTGTGGTTCCTAAAATTCTGGTCTTGTCTGACTAATCTCGATTCTAATATGAGACAGATCCATGAATGCGAGAGAGATTGCCGTGTGGGAGTCCCGTTTCCTTGAATAATAGTAGAGGAGGATTTTCGACATGAACGTGGAAATGCTCGCGCTTCCTTTCGTTTCGAAGAAACAGAAACTAATCTTGATCTTCACTAGTCTTGGAGTTTGGGGGTGACGGGACGGAACCAGCTGTATAAGGAAAGCTGGTTAATTTGGTGCAACGGGCCCATCGAAGTTGAAACCATCCATGAGTAAGCGAAGCAATGCAAGTAACGACTCGAACCAATCTGAAATCGTTATCCCACCTAAACTTTTCAGTATTAATTTTTAGGATAGTAATTCAAAACACTGATCCGTCTTAAGAGCACTTAATTAAGCGTTGCTGCTACAACTTAAGAGGCGATGGTCGTCCCAGTTTTCAAGGGGCCGGAAGAGTCTGGTAGGTAACGCGACGACAGGTCTGAGAAAATCTGACAAGGAGGAAACCAAAACGAAAGAGAGGTCGGTCGAAAGTCGGTATCAACATATTCATGACCCGCCAGACCGGTACAAATGCCAAGGTTCCGGACAAGAACACATTTAACGTCCCCTGCATTTCCACGCGCTAAAAACGAGTCGTCGGAGACTCGGAATCGCCACACGCTATTCATGTTGCTATATCTTCTGTGGGACCAGGAAAATGTTTTTAATTTTATGATTTAAATTATTATTATTAAGCATACGCGTGACTTTTGGGACAAATTTATAATCGGAGTTCCGGACACGCAACCGCGTCACGTCGTACCTCTCCAGTTTTGACCATTTCTAGTATCACTCAGACCCGCGACGACCCAACCACCGTCTCAGTTTCCGGGAGAGCTGCCACATCGGCATAGTGACATACATGGCATCTAACATGACCCAGACCTGCGGCCACCCCTTCTAACTTCTAAATTGAACCGAACCCGGTCCGATCTATGACATTCTTTCCTTTATTTTAACATTATTATATTAGCGGGGGTGAAAATAGCGGAGAGCAGAGAGAGAAGTGAACCGGATGGAGGATGCCTTCTCTCTCACATGTTACACGTGTAGCAAAAAAAAAAAAAAAAAAAAAGAAAAAGAAGAAGAAAGCCCGTCCGAGGTGCAGTGCGCACCCTGCGCAAGCGAGCGTTATCAATAATTGAGCTGTGGATAGTGGTTTTTTTTCAAAATTCCGGAAAGGGTGAGTAGCATATTACCAGAAGCTTCGCCGCAAGTGGGAAGAGTTTTGAAAAAAAAAGTTTGGAAACAACCACCACCCCCCGTTGCGTTGGTCCACCATTTGCTGCCTTATCTATAAAAATCTCCGACTCTCTCTCTCAGTTGTTCAATTGCTTCTATCACCGACTGAATTCCTCTTCTTTACAGTTCAGATCGAGAGGTACTCATCCGCTTGCTCTCTGAATCAAATTTAGGGCGAACTCTGATCGGAATGTTTCGTGTCAGCAACAACCTGATCGGAATCCTCAATTTCGTGACGTTTCTGCTCTCAATCCCTATTCTTGGCGGGGGGATATGGCTCAGCAACCGCGCCAGCACCGACTGTGAGAAGTTTCTGGAGAAGCCCATCATCGCCCTCGGCGTGTTCCTTCTCGTCGTCTCCCTCGCCGGTCTCATCGGCGCCTGTTGTCGCGTCTCATGGCTTCTATGGGTCTATCTCCTCGTCATGTTCCTCCTCATCGTCCTCCTCTTCTGCTTCACCGTCTTCGCCTTTGTCGTCACTAATAAGGGCGCCGGGAAAGTGGTTTCTGGTAGAGGGTATAAGGAGTATCGCCTCGGGGATTACTCCAACTGGCTTCAGGATAGGGTCAACAACGACAAGGACTGGAAGAGGATCCGGAGTTGCTTGCAGGATACCAAGGTCTGCAAGAGTTTGGCGGATGATAATCTGCCCCAGGCGGAGTTTTACAACAAGCACTTGTCGCCGATTCAGGTAATTTTACTCACTATGAATTTCTTTATGTCGATTTTGTCTCGGCGTGCTTGTTGTCTTAAAATAATCCTCGATCTGGAGACTTCGTCCTTGGATCTTTTGCCCTGGAGATTTTTTGGGCGGTCATTTGTTACTAATTCGTATTTTTATATGTCAAAGAATGTTTTCAGTGGGTGGGTTTAGACTCTTTTTAGTTATCTTGTGTTTTCTTCCCCTTGAATTTCTTCTAGTTGTGACTGGAGGGGGTTTGATTTCCGATGTTTTGTAATATATTTGGAAGAAGCTTGTGTATGAGTATGACTGGATCCCTTTCCATCTATTTTCGGCTGTTTATTTTCTAATTCTCTTGATCGATCATATTATTTTCAGAATTTTTATCGAATAACTCACTTCTCTGATTAAAAGTCATTTATCGGAGGCTCTTCGTAGATCTAATCTTCAGTTTTTGGCGGATTCCCAATTTTTTGTTGTGAATTTTCCTCGGTTTCAAGAAACTCATGCATTCTGGGTTCTTTTCGGATACATGAACCTTTAACTAAAAAAAGGGCTACTTGCCTAGTTCTCAAAAAGAGTTTGTAAAAAGATTTTTTTTTTGTTTCCAAAAAGCAGTGAAGAAATCGAAAGTCGTGATCTTGTTTTCAATCCAATTTGCGATTTTAGATGATTGGAGATTTTTCCATTTCAGTTGTTTTGGGGGCAAAAAAAAAAAACAAAGAAAATCCTTTTGCTAAACAGTCGAGAGATGTAAAATGTAACAAATCATGTGTGATTTGGGTAACATCTTATATATTCCTTCTTGTGATTGTGCTGCAGTCCGGTTGCTGCAAGCCACCGACAAGCTGCGGGTACACCTACGCGAACGCCACATCATGGACAAAAGGACCCACGTCGGCTTCGCCAGACCAAGACTGCAATACCTGGGATAACAACCCAGACAAGTTGTGCTACGATTGCCAGTCATGCAAGGCAGGGGTTTTGGCGAACCTGAAGCGAGACTGGAAGAAGGTCGCCGTCGTCAACATCATCTTCCTCATCTTCCTCATTATCGTCTACTCCGTGGGTTGCTGTGCTTTCAGAAACAACAGAGAAGACAATTCCTACCCCAGATGGAAAGGCTATCCTTAGGCCTTATTACACTTTGGGGGATGGTCTTCACTCTTCAGTGAGAAGACACTTACTATTTCTTTGTTTTTTTTCTTTTTGTTCATGTTTTGCTGATATGCTGCTTTTTTGGTTTTGATTTATTGGTCCTGTGCATAGTGCTACATTTGTACTCACACCTGAGGGTTTTCTTAGTTGTTCTTCCGAGTTAGAGATGTTAATACTATTCTACATTACGGTATTATATGGATTTTTTGCCCTTGTATTATCCTCTCCATCTGTGGAGTACTAGTTAATAGTATGCTATATTTGCAGTTAGAAAGGATGTACCTTAATTAATTCTTTATATACGGCGGGTGGGTGGTGGAATCTCTTTTGATGAAAAAGGGCTTAGCCTTTTCTGAGACAACGATGAATCAGCCAGCAAATTGGGGTTTCTTAAGAGTAAACAGAGTTTTAAAATGAAAAGAAGCGAGCCCTCTTTAGTGGGGAGAAGTGGAAGGCATTCATTCGCAAAGGCAATTGAGGGCGTATCTGTTGTGGTTGGCGATCGATTCAAGTCAACAACACTGGAAAGGGCCCTGTTCTCTTTTGGTACTGCTTTGTTTTCGTAAGTCGACAAAAGCAGTTTTCGGAAATTGAAATATGTGTGCGGGATTTGCGTTGACGGACTAACGGCTCTTCGATCGCTGTTGTAAAAAGAAGAGAAAGGAGAAAGCAGAGGAAGGTAGCCTAATAGGAGAGACGAGAGAGGACCCTTTGGCTCTTATCGATTCATCACTTGATTAACGAACCGGATGCATCTCTACAGAGGTATTATTAAGGGAATAGCATTAGCGATACCAGCTCGAATGGACACTTCCCTAATGGATGAGAAAGCTCTCTCTCACTTGCACAATATGGAGAACACGAATTCTTCTGAAAATCATGCGTGGCCATGACCCCTTCATGTTAATAAATAGGCCTTAAAAGAAGTCGACGGGGCCGGGAAGCTTCTGATCTCTTTTAGATTAATATTTACCGATGGATCGACCGATTAAGTGTTGGACTCATGTCGGGTTTTCAAATGATCTTCTGCTGGAGCCAAGAGGGGCTCCTTGATGTCGACTACACTACACCTCTCCACCCATATTTTGTCGTCTCCATTGCCCATCTTCATCTTCTTCTGGGCATTAATGTGATCATCAGCTTCTTCATCAATATTTGCCGCAGCTTCCTTCTCGTAATCTTTGGCTTTCCCCCAAAGCACAGCATACAGACCACTCACCACGGCGATCGCTCCCACCAAGCTGCACAAATTAATATATATGCCCAGTTATGAAATTAACACCAATTAGTACATATATGATGATTGGGATGATCAATATATAAATTAAATCCTCTTTAATTGTAATTTCTAATTAAACGAAGTATTGATATTAATTACCTCCCGAGGTAAAGCTTCTCATGGAGGAGAAGGCAGGCAAAGATGGTCACTAGGACCGTGTTCAGGGGGCTGAACATCGCCGAGAACAGGGGGCCTCGTTTCGATATGCACCAAGACTGACCGAAGAAGGAAATACCCGACCCGATTACTCCCTGCACGCAATTAACCATATTTATTTAATGATCAGTAATCCCAGTATCCTGTAAAAGATCCATCCAAACCCAGTCAATCAATTAACCATGCTTTCTCTCTTGATCCAGTGCAACTTATGTAATTTTGCTATATTTGAGAGAAACAAAACAAACTGAGTAGAAACAATGACAAAATCAATTACCGCGAAGAAGCAAGAGAACAGCTCATAGCGCGAACTGAACACCCAAGCTTTGGAATCTGGTTTAGAGAACAATGTCAGCGCCGCTGATTGCAAAGTAGCAAAAAAGCACATCCAAGCCGAGAGAGATAAGTGATCGGGGTAGCTCGCTGACATAGGCACCTGCAGTACTTACCAAAATTCATACACACACACACACAGATCTGGATTAGTACTTGGAGATTTATAAAGATTTTTAGGAGCTCAAATATACATATACCTGCAAAATCAGCCAAAGTGACCAACAACAGCTGCTTCCGAAGAGAAAAAGACAGCCCAGTAACCAGTTCTCACCTACTCTGGGGTTTATAGAATTATCTGATGTGGACGATCCCATGTTTAAGAGCTTTGGACCTTTTAATAAAGCCATTGAAACAGCTCCCGAGACACAAATCAAGGTTCCCAGCACCTTAGCCACTGTTCTTATGCTCCCAAATTCCACTTTCTCTAATCTGGGCAAATTAACATGGACTTGAAATAGTTCAACATATATATATATATTTTTTAAAAAATATAGAGTATAGTACTTCTAATTAATTCTGTCGTCGTTACCGTAATGAAGCTGCCATGAGAAAAGTAAGGGCCGGTATTATGTTAGACATAGCACTCCCAATGGTGGAAGAAGCCAAATAAATTCCTTCCAAGAACAGGTTCTGGTTGATGGCAACACTGTCATAAAGCTCAGTTGCAAGTAATTAACACATATATCAGTGACTACAACGTCTACTATACTAGTCATGTATTATCATGGAATAAATTAGCTAACTAATTAAATGTACAGAATCAAATAATGTAAAATTAACGTACCCAATAAGGGAGGAAGCAAATATGAGGGAAAAGCTCCTCCATCCCATTTCTACTGCACCTTCTTTTCTGAAATTAATTAATAGCAAGAAATTTATAACAATTGACCACGTACTAGGGAATTCACTATATATAAGAGATCTAGCTTGCTCCTTCAAGAATTACTAATCCAAAGTATATATAGTACCTGCGACAGAAGTAAGCAACGGGTGCCATTACAAGAGTAGCTAAGGCCTGCCTGTAAACAACGAAGACGGCGGGGTTCATCCCTACTGTAAGAGCAGCCCGTGTGGAGAGTGTAATTATGGCATAAATGAACTGCAATCCAGTCATAACCAGTTCTGGCTTATAACTCTCCAGACTGCCCATATCATGAACTGATCTCGGTCGGATCGATGATCGATAATGCTCTGTAGATGAACTCCGTCCTCACCACCACTAAATATATTTCTCACTGAATCAGCAATATTATTCTTCCTCCCGTCCAGTTGAACATGAATATGTATACCGTCTTATATGCATGTGCACACAGAGATGGGATCCGACCTCTTGCTCCTTCACATGAAGATGGAATCGATCCCCAATATCACTGACCTTTTTAACACTACTCCACACTCCAGAGTCAGAACTAGTAGCCAAAGCTATATATATTAATTAATCCAGATAAAGCTGTTATTTAAGGAAAAAGTGAGAAGGAGCAGCTTGGTACACGTAGTACATACGTGTAACAAGCTTGGAGGGATATGAGGGATGAAGGCAAATCTAGGTGTATTTTGTCCCATCTGCAATATATATCATATATGTGTGACCGGCGGGTTAATGTTAGGAAAAGTTTGGTCTTGAGAGGTGGAGAATTTGAAGAGGAAAGGGGAATGTCGTTGATCTGGCCTAATCTTTTTGTACTTGGAGGGGGAAGATAGGATGTGAGGCAGGTGGTTCTCCTCTTACGGGAATTATTATAGATGTTGGAACCACGTCCCTCTTCTCTCACAGGCGGCCGATGATGATCTACTCTTTCTTCAGTTCATATATGCTTAGACCTTGGACTGAGTACTACTCATCCGCGTCAATTCTAAATGGTTTCAAACCAATCAAAGAAAGCAAATTTAAATCTTTAAATTCTTTCCTATGCATACCATATAATATTTCACTATACAAGGGTTAGTCTTCAAATCTGTTCTGTTTGTTTTCTGTAAGAGAAAAAAAATGGCTCTGATCAGTTCCCTCTTCTTATTTCCATATATGGCTTCATCTGCTCTTTCTTATATAATTTATTGACGCTCTCAAGTCCAGCTTGGGTAATTGAGGAGAAACTCCTCTTGAGCTGTATAATTGATGTAATCAGTTCTTTAAACCAACTACTGATATGTACTTTGTGGGATCAACAAAATAACCAAATGGAAAAATAGAAAGATGCATGTATAAACAGTTCTCCACAGGAATGGAAGTATATCTTCCATAGACATGGAGTGAGCAGGCTGAAAGGGTTTCTCCCAGATTTCCACAAATATGTTAGTTAGAGAGCGAGACCCAACATTGGGCCTCCACCAGGGAAACTTTTAAACCCACAATACAAACCAAAATAGGGCCCCATGTCAAAATGGATTTATTATTAAAAGAAGGAACATAACATACCAAATGCGGTTGCTTGTGCAAATGGGATGGCATTTGATTACGAGGGCATGCAGCGGATGTCTTTTAGCCAAATAAGTCGGTGGTAGGAATTAAACCCTCTTTTCCCATTCACATGGAGACGCTCACCGCTTTAACATTAATTCTCGCAACAGCGAACGTGCCTCTTTCTCTGTGCATCTGGTCGCGACCCTCAACGCATGCGATGCGACCAAAACTTAAGAAGAAAAGAGAAGTGTTATTTTCCAGTTCCTGCTGCCGGCAAACCCATGTGCAGATTGATCCATCCATCTACTTATCTATAAAAATTGTTCTCTGCTCGTGAATCGTCTCTGTAACTTCTGCGAAAAGTCCATGTCGCCACTCCATAAGATATTTTCCCCAGCCCTCATGATTCATCCCTTCTCATTTCTGTAAAAAGCGCAGTCATGGGTTTGGATTGGACATATACATTTGTCTCCGTTTTTTCTGCTGCAAAAGTTGGCCCCCCTTTCTGCCCAAGAAGACGAAGAACAAATATGGATGCAGGACCTGCAGGCTAAAGACAAACTAATTATCACAAAGCTGTCGCGGGCAACCAGACAGTACAGAACAAAAGCCAGAGGCCGGAAGACAGAGAGAAAAAAAAAAAAAAGTAACAACTGACAAGATGAGGAGGGCCGGGGGATTGATATATGTATGGCCTCTAATTGGCCTGTGGTCTTCCTCTCATCTCTAACTCTTGTTTGTTATAACATGCATATAATTAGAATGTTATTGTGGTTTCAGTTCGATCCTTGCAAATTAACTTCAATTCGTCTCATCCAGCGAATGCTTAATTGATCTTCTAAACAGGCTTAAAGTTAACTTGTCCATAAATGGTTCCATCGGCCAGGTCTCTGTATAATTAACAGAATAATTCTAAAGAAGCTGATTTATCATTAAAATACAATTTTCATTAATTCACTAGTCTTTTCCGTTCAGGAAACAAACACGCTTCATCAGTCTGTATTAAAGTTTAATTTGAACGGCAAATTAAATTTCGTTATTCACTTCTAACTAATCAGTATTCGATCGCTACATTCTCATCTGTGTTGTAACCAGCGATGCATGTCTGGCTAGGAATGGAGATTTGAAAGCTACACACTATTTTGTTTTTTTGTTTTTTTGAAAATTCTGAAAGCTACACACTATTATCACGTAGTAATCTAACCACTTCAGTTGCTTTCTTAATTATGAGTGATGTGCCTGCCTTTTGGCCTTAATTTATAAGTTTCTAACCAGTCACCCCAGCAGGGTCAAAAAGGAGAAAATTAAACCATCATTGATTCGGCTTTCCGTAAGAATTAAACAAGTAACTGCGTCAAATAAAAAACAAAACCCAACAAGGCGGCATTAATGTCACGGAATATCGTCACGCCTTCAAATAATATATTTTCTTCAACCACGCCTTCCATATTGTTTACTTATGTATGCTAAAGGAAACGTGTAATCGGATCACAAGTTCGATGGATCGTTTTGCTTTCTATATATCCAATAAACTGCTATTCTGGTCGCATTCTTGCAAGTAAGCTTTCGGTAGTAGCTTTTGTTGTGGGCAACTCCATCGTTGTTTCTTCCTACTGATCATCAATGTTAAGAAAGCAACCGAGGAGACTAGGACAGGCTAATCAAAGTACTCCTAATTTTCAAATACTGATTATGACAAGAAGAAAAATGGTGAAGTAATTAAGCAGAAATTAAAACGATTGATTAAATAGCTGCAACAAATTAGTCATTACCATGAAAGCTTTGAGCTTATTTTTGTTTCTCGAGAGAGAAGATCTGTCAAGTAGCTGTCCTTCTCTTCGTTCACTACCTTAAATAAAAGTATAATCCCCAAAATACACATAATTTCTTCTTCATCAAATGATGGGATCAAAAGATGATTCCATTGTTTAATATGTTCCGTGGAACATCTTTGTTAGCTAGTATGAAATAGTACTAATTAGTCAAACCAACAATGAATGATATTAATTGTTGTACATCATAAGATATATTTTAATAAAATTTCATTGATTTATATGTATGTACTCTTAATTGAATTTTCTTCTGCTTAGCTATATACACCCGAAAGGAACATCGATCTTGTATATCCTTCTGACCATTCCCAAAAGGTGGGATGAAATTTGCTGTAAAAAGTTATGTAGGTGAGCTGTTTTTTTAAATATGATGGGACAATTAAGCAGATGATCAAGAATTTCTACATGCATGTGATTCAGAAAAATGTTACGGTTGACACGAATTAATTAAGCTGCAATTATCCCCTAGAGTACGTACGTACGTAATACCACGTCCCATCGAATTGAAGTACAAAATTTGCGTTCGTACAAAGAATTATGCAGTTTCACGCTTCGGGTTCCTTTGCTGCTGGTAGACAATCGTTGTTATCTTGGTTTCTCTGGTGAGTTTTTGCTAATTTACTTAAGAGAAATTTAACAGAAGGTTAGGTAGCAGTTTGACTGATATATTCCCTTGTACATGTTCGATCAATTTCCTACATCAACCCCTGCAGCCAAGGAAACGAGGAAATTTTTTTAGTATTTCAGATATCGTCATTCGATCGATCCGCACCATGTGAAACAGCGAAAGGCATCTGCTACCGAAAGCTTGTACCGATTGAGTATTGACCGACCGTCCGTCTTTACTTCCCATCACCCTAACTGTGCCCATACTATCCGTCCTTCCATTAAGGAATTAGGCACCTCCCCTCACAATTCTCCACCATCATCGTCACACGACCCCTACTGACCCAACTGAACGAACACAAGACTAAAAAAAAACAGGGCCGAAATAAGGCACAATATTGACTAATTTGCTGAAAAAACAAATGAAAAGAAAGGAACTATCTTCCTTATTATCTATAGGTAAGCTTAAACATTAGACCTTATCTGGACTGCCAATTAGGCTGTAAAATATTGAAGTACTAATATCATTTTTCAAATATATATAACTAATTTCCATTAATATTACTTTCCATACGATCTTTGAGCCAGAAAATCCACTCTTTATCTGAAGCTCCATTACCTTGAAGCTCAATGTACATAGCTAGTGTTTGACAAGTTTTGAAGGCGTACTGTCAATCCATGTGATTACTTAACATGTAGTAATTTAGGCGAGCGTGCAAGGATCCACTCTTTTTCCCTACGTAGCCATGACACGCAGAGCACTGGGTTGACGACCGCAGGGAAGGGCGTTCGTTGAAATTCCCCAACAAGAAAACTTGTGATTGACGCACATCATGACATGATCGCATTGATTTCCACCGGCATGCAGGAAGAGAGAAAGAGAAATGGTCCCCGGAAGGCGGCCCGGCGGTCGCTATATATATACATATGTATGGCTCTGCCGGCCCTTCCGGCCTCCCCGTTGACGAGACACGGTACCCACGAACTCATCAAACACCTTCAGCTTAAGCAATGGTCGATATTAAAACTTCGAGACGACACAGGTGGGGCTTACCATGCATATTGCATATATATCTATATATATAATATTGCATCTATATATTAAAGAAGGGAACGCATGAGGGGTGGTTGTGAGCTGGGTGGGACGTCGGATGGGGTAGCCAATTTCAGTGGTACTAGAAAACACAGCAATTGAATTCCTCCTCTAGGACACGTATTAACGGGGAGACATATATCCTTCGTGGACCGCTTGCATATATATTCGTGGCCGTGCCAGTACCCCACGCTGTACATGCCTTGTCTAGATGTCAACAATAGACAGGTTTTTTGACATTCAACCGTACGTATGAATGTCGCATTTCTAAGTCGAGATCTGTTACAGATCAAATGGAAATTAAATAAAATTGTGAATTAAGCATCAATCAACATATATAAAAGCTCCAAAGCCCAATCATTCGTTCACATTTGCAGTCACTAGTTCACCAAATTTAAAGTATGTTTCTTAAGGAGAAGCAAAGTTCATCTTTGGTCATGCGGGTATATATTATAAGTACGTATATATTACGCAAGAGTATTCATGATTTACTGAAGAGATAGAGAGTTCAAGCTGTAAATTAATTAATTAAGCGGCAATAACTTATATATACTAGCTTATTTAATTTGAGGTACGTACTATATCCATCCGCTAATACGCCAGTATATCTGAAAATCATTTGATCAAAGAAATATAGTGCATGGATCATAGAATCTTGGGGTGGTTGGATGGTTGTGAACAATGAATGAAAATCACTGGGTCATGAGGTATGAACAATCTACTGATCATCACCCGCCCAAATTATATATGACGTTGATCAGTTGGAACTGCGGGGCCGGCTACCGTAGCTGTAGGCTTGTAGCTAGCCTTGTTGATTAGTTTGAGCCACAACATTGCTGCTGCATATGAACCACTAAAACATTCCAAATAATTAAGGGAAAACCCAGTAGCTAGTATATATTAACGTTTCTAACAGTGCATGCATGCATGTCTCATATTCCAACAGCTTCACAATTATGAAGGTGTCAAATTAGACGGTTGCTAATTAGGTTGGAAACAAGCCAAGTCGATCGGCTGTAATTAAATTTAGGGCATTGCTATGCGTACGGTGTGGGAGAACGGCGCTGTGTACAGTGTGACGTGGATACACACATGTTGAAGGCTGATCGAAAAGAGGCATGGTGGGTCCCATGATCCACGTCACATCGTATGCAGCGCCTTACGTCATAGTATTTTTTTTTTTAATTTATTAACCCCCTTTCAAAGCTGTTATACAATGAGTAGTAGTACTTCAAAGAAGGCCACCATCCATACTACTCAGTACTTGACGATGGAGTCCAGAAGGTCGGTTTCAACTTAGTCACGGTGTCGACCAATATTTAATAATTTCGTACCAAATGCACACACAATTTTTATTTTGTAGTTTAGAAGTCCGAATGTATTGGTGGGCACTAAGCTGCATCAACAACACGTTATAAAGTCCAATTAATTAAAAGAGACATCATATCAAAGCGTATATACGTATGTTTGGAAAAAAAAAAAAAAAGAAAAACCTACTGATAAAAACATTGCGAAGCGATTAATTAATGTTGGAGTACTTAAAGTTAGGAGGGATGAAAGTGAACGAGAGGAAGCTCGGTGAGTTGGAGGAGATGAGGTTTGGTAGAGGAGCAGTTAAAGCTTCCGGACCGGGTCGGGCCCAGGAGGGGGGTTCATCCGGGTTCCTGTTTTGATCTGGTTCGACGTGGTTCCCTGTGATCAGATCCCTGCAGAGCCACCAACCACTCTTGCGGTTTGAGCTCCTCTCATTGAATGTTTGAGCGAAAGGAGATCACCAGGCTGGCAGTTACCGAGCGAGCTAGTGGGAACGCGTAAAATTAATGTTAGCTCGAAGAATATGAGATGACGAATGCGATGCGAACTGCTTCGATCGACTCAAATTAAACCGTGGAAAAATCAAAAGGAGGGGTACGTACGTATTGATTAGGTGGCTTAACTGTTGTGAAAGGACAGAGGGTCGGCTACGAGCTTTAAATACCCCCCCTTCTGGGCTGGTAAAGAGGAGCAACGAGGGAGACTGATCCGAGAGAAGATTGATATTAGGAAAGAGAGGAGAGAGGTCGTTCAACTTCGTCGGTACAGTGACCCAATATTAGAAGTTAGCTAGCTGCAAAAGAGAGGACAAGTTGAAATCCAGTAGTCGAGAGAAAGAGAGAGAGAGAGAGAGAGAGAGAGAGAGAAGGAGAGATCTAAAGCCCCAAAGGCCAAAGCTAGCATTTCGATAGCCCGGACGAGCTAGTTAATCGCTTTGGCTTGTATTGTAAAGGCTTCTCCGTCTTTTAGTAGTTTTGGTTGCTGCTTTCTCTCTTTGTTCATTCTGGCCTGGGTTTTCTCTCTGTTTCGAGCTACAGGAACAATTTTCGATCAAAAAAAAAAAAAAAAAAAACTATTGGACAATTGGGTTGAACGACCGGTTTTGCCTTTCTTCCTCTGGACTCGAGAAGTGCTCTTTTGCTCACTCGTCTGGCTTTCGGAATATTATATATAGAGGAGATTGACTGGAGATCAGAAAAAACAGAAGACCGAGGCCGGAAGAGACTCTCGATCACAGAGGAAAAAGGCACATCTGTTTCCTGTTAGCTCAACATGGGCGCTCCCTTATCAACTTGGCCATGGGAGAACCTGGGAGTCTTCAAGGCAATGCCCATCTCTCATCTCTTTCTCCATCTACCCCCTAAAAGCTGGCTTCTTCTCTTCTAATCTCTTCTCTCTACCTCTCTCGTTTTTTTTTCTCTGTTTTTATGTTTTTTAATATACATGTTTTGGTCCATGGGAGAAAGTAACTGACCCTTTTTCTTGTTTTTGTTCAGTATTTGCTTTACGGACCGCTTCTTGCCAAGGTTATGTACCCATTTGTTTATCATGAAGATGGGAAGATAGAAATGTGGTGTGTCCATATTCTCCTCTTATTTGGCCTGAGAGCCCTCGTTCATCAGCTCTGGTGCACCTTCAGTAACATGCTATTCCTCACACGAAACTTGAGAATTCTCAAGCAAGGCGTTGGTTTTAAGCAGATTGACAGCGAATGGAACTGGTAAGATACAGTACTACTCATCGATCTGCCTTGATCAGGTCAAGTCGTCGTAGCTGTCTGTGATTTTAATTCCTATAAATTTTCTTTTAAAGGCAAGCTACACTATATGGGTGGTCTGTAATAATATTTGTCCTCCACCTTCTCTCACTTTCTCTTCTTGACCAGGGACAACTTCTTAATATTGCAAGCTCTGATGACAGCTCTGGCCTGTTACGCCTTCCCTGTGCTCAGAGATCTCCCTCTGTTGAACTGGAAAGGTCTTGTCCTTGCACTGACTCTCCACATGGGTGTCTCAGAGCCTCTGTACTACTGGTGTCACAGGCGTCTACACACCGGTGACCTTTTTACACATTACCATTCTCTTCACCATTCATCTCCGGTTCCCCAGCCTTTCACTGGTACCACTCCCAACCCATCGATCCACCACCTTTAGCATGTTAATTATTTATTTTCCCCCGCCTTAATTTGATTTAGTCCCATTTCAGGGATATTAATGTTCGATTAATAAATTCTTTTGCTCTATATCCTTATGATATAAATATATATATATATATATATATATATATAACTGTGTAAAATTCATATATGTACACTTTTTTAATCGGTGATGCAGCGGGACACGCGACGCCATTAGAGCACCTTATCCTGAGCGTGGTGATGGCGATACCCATACTGGGCGCTTCTTTGATGGGAGTAGGGTCTGTTACTCTCATCTATTCCTACGCACTTGTCTTTGATTTTTTGAGATGTATGGGCCACAGCAACGTCGAGATTCTGCCGCACGGCCTCTTCAACACTCTCCCCTTCCTCAAGCACCTTCTCTACACGCCCACGTAAGTGATTCCTTATTAATTCTTCCGCTGCACCACCACAATAAATAACCAACCTGTGATATTGCTCCTTATTATATATATGTATGCAAAAAACACAATATTTCTTTCTTTTTTTTTGTTTGTTTGTTTGTTTGTGTTCGTGGAAGGAGATGAAGCCATCGACAAAGATGGGCTACTCCCCACCTGCCGCTACTCATAAAAGCTTAAATTCGATTTTTTTATCCAAACTTGATATAGCCCTGCGAAGTAAAACTGGATCTATATATGAGTAAGATTATTGTGTCAATCGAGAGGTGAAATTATGCCGCCTCCGGGATCACAGATGCGGATAACTTTCACTTTTTCCTTAATTGATGGAGCAGGATCTAGAGATATATAACTCCTTTACGGTGCTCCGCTTACCTCCATTAGGCTTTGATATATCTACCTCACCAACCGTCGTGTTCTAGGGTTTAATGTTTATTAATGTACTCTTAAAGGCTTCAATTTTCTATCGCTGGAACTTTCCGGGACCACGCACCAAGACAATCTTATCACTTGTCGCTCTTGTTTTTTATTGAACGCCAGTACCGTACTTTGTCTATTTCTTCTACTCTGGCTACCATCTCCATCTGTTTTGGGTTTCTGACATTCCAAACAATATAATCTTGCTTGACAACCTAACTGATGTAACTTTGTTAATAGCGAGTGATGTTCACCATATATCTAATATTTGGTCTTAATTTCCTTGTGTCGACGCAGATACCATAGTCTCCACCACACGGAAATGAATACAAATTTCTGCCTCTTCATGCCTCTCTTCGACGAGCTAGGCAATACCCTGAATCAAAAGTCATGGGACCTCCACAAAAAGACAAGTTCAGGTATATATACATATATATGACCCACATTAACAAGCTAATTATAAACTAGATCTGCTCCACATGCAGCTTGATGCAAATAATTAATTACAAGGGTACTAATTGGACATTGTTTTTAATGTTTAATTGGTGATTTTTGTTGGCAACTAATTGAAATTAAACCGGCGGCGTGCAATATTTGCAGGTGAAAATGATCGAGTCCCAGACTTTGTGTTCCTAGCCCACATCGTCGATGTGTTGTCATCGCTACATGTTCCATTTGTGCTGCGGTCCCTGGGTTCCATTCCCTTTGCGCCTCACTTCGCCTTCTTTATCATGTGGCCCTTCGCATTTGTCACCATGTGTATCATGTGGGCCGTCTCAAAAACCTTCTTGTGCTATTTTTACATGTTGCGAGGCCGTTACCACCAGACCTGGATCGTTCCACGCTTTGGATTTCATGTACTGGGTCTTCTTCCATGACTGCCTCTTCCTCCTTTCTTCTTCCTTGTTGTTTCTACTTCGCATGAGCTGATTGCTGCAATTGTTATTTATTTTTGGCAGTACTTCCTACCCTTTGCCGCAGACGGCATCAATAACCAGATCGAACAAGCCATTTTGAGGGCAGATCGATTGGGTGTCAAGGTCATCAGCCTCGCAGCATTGAATAAGGTGGGAATTCGTCTCTATCTATCTGCCTGCCTTTGCGTGCCTTCTGTAATATATATGTCGACCGACCATGTTGCTAGCTTGCTGTCTATATAAATAGCACAATTTTTTTCTTTTTTTTTACAATATATGACATGAGTACTCATTAATATGAGCGACCAAATTAATCGTACTCTTTTTCTTTTTATATCCCTATACTGATCTGGAGCTTTCTTTTGGGGGTTCAAATTAATTGACTACTGCTGGCAGCTTTATGAGTGCTGTAAATTTTAATTGTTCGTTCTTGTACATGCATGAAGCGCAGAACGAGTCGCTGAATGGAGGTGGGACTCTGTTTGTGAAAAAGCATCCGGACTTGAGGGTACGAGTTGTGCATGGGAACACCTTGACGGCAGCCGTCATCCTGAACGAAATCCCCAAGGACTGCAAGGAGGTGTTTCTGACGGGGGCCACGTCCAAGTTAGGTCGTGCCATCGCTCTCTATCTTTGCCGTAAGAGAATGAGAGTCATGATGCTCACCCTCTCTGCTGAGAGATTCCAAACCATTCAAAGAGAAGCTCCGCCGGAGTTTCAGCAGTATCTCGTCCATGTCACAAAGTACCAAGCAGCAAAGAATTGCAAGGTGATCGATCATATCATAACTCAATATTTCAACCAGCTAGCTGTTTAATAATTACATACTTAACGCTCTGGTTTATATATATTACTTTGATTTTAATTACACTTATATATCAGACATGGATAGTGGGTAAGTGGCTTTCGCCGAGAGAACAGAAGTGGGCTGCTCCTGGCACCTACTTCCACCAGTTCGTGGTTCCCCCAATCTTCCCATTCCGCCGAGATTGCACATACGGGAAACTGGCAGCCATGAGAATGCCCGAAGACGTGGAAGGTTTAGGAGCATGCGAGGTAAACACATCATTAATTAAAAATGAATTAGTAATATTGCTCCTTAGAATTTAATCCAAGGCATGCATTAACGTCCCACAGATATATAAATATGATGATTCTATGTATTTATGTGTAAACTTGAACCAGTACACGTTAGAACGGGGAGTAGTACATGCCTGTCACGCCGGCGGTCTTGTTCATTCCCTCGAAGGCTGGGAACACCACGAGGTCGGCGCCATCGATGTTGACAAGATTGATATAGTGTGGAATGCTGCATTGAAGCATGGCTTAAGACCTGTTTAATAATTAGAGAGCGTGCCCAATATCAGCCTCTCTGTACGTTTGATTAATATGGCAGCTTTCAACAAAATATAAAGGCCACCAGATGATGGTTAATTTACTGTTTTTTTTTTTCACCTAGTAGGGCCGGCCTGATTCAAGCAAGTTGAAAGAGGAAGAAATCAAGGAAGAAGAAAAGGAAAAGAACAAGACCCAAGGAAGAAAGAAAAGAAAAAACAAATATCCATGCATCCCCTGTAATTTTAAATTCTAATGCCATTATTCTGTGTCCGAATCTTCCACTTTTAAAATAATAAATGCAACTATAGACACTTGTCACAAAGTTTATTCAATTATGTCTTGTTTTAATTTTAAGGTGAAATCTTACTATCAGGGTTTTCAGCGTGATATCGGACTACCTAGGCTGCTAACAGGACAACGATGTAAAAACTCACAATAAAAATTCACAGTAATGAAATTATTTTTCTTTAATTTTTTATGCATGTTAAAGGTATACACACCCGGTAGTTGAAGCTCCCTAATGTAAGCATTGATGACTGTGGGCCGGCATGTAGTAGCTAGAATTACATTCCTAGTTTCGGAACTCTTGTAACTAAAAGAGGAGGATTTTTTACTCTTTCTTCTTCAGGTCGACCCTCCTTTACGTATCATATTATATATAGGGATGGGTTCTTTTTCCATGTAATAAGAAACTGCAAAATGGTGTAGCTGTAAGGTGTGGATATTTCCTTCTTTTCCTAAGGAACAAGGTAGAACAGCAAATACATACATTCACGTTTCTGATTTCCTGTTACGCAAGGTGCGTAATCATTCAAACTGAACCTCCAAGTTTTCCTCACGTCCACCTCAATTCCTACTCTCTACATTTAAAATGAATGGTAACTTTTACTCCAAGATTTTCCGTGTGTCCAAATCAGGAAAACGGATTCGGATTGACCCAACCCATACAAGATAAGAACCGCCTAACTGCAACTTTCGACCAATGCTTGAACCCTTGAGATCATCAATAATGTGGAAAAATGTAGTTGGATTGGGGGGTTCCACAGCTTTCAAAGGGGGAAGACGTAGTGGTTGCTTGTCTTCTGCCACTGTTCAAACATGGCCTTCTTAATTAATTTTGAGATCGATCCATGTGAACGTAACCGGCCCCTTACTCTTTACTCCTACCGAGAGCATCGACTATTTATTGGTTGTGGTATGTGATGTAAGACCACGCACGTTGGGATTATCCAATTTTAAATCCTTAACTCTGAGTATACAACACCACTTTTTACGTTGTTAAATTTAATCACCTCAAAAGAAGGTGACGATAATGAGTTTAAAAGTTGCCACAATGTAATTAAAAATAACAATTTCCATCTCCCTTTGACATTTCTAATTTATTGATTAGATACAGCAATCTCCATTATAATCGACAAGATGGTGAAGTGAAGGTGGCCTTGCCCATTTACTGCACAATGGGTGAATTAAGTTCAATGCTAGCTACTCCAATTAGGCATAAGTTTTCTCTATCAATTAAGATCAAGTCACTTCAATGTTCTCCTGTCAAATTAAGTCTTAGCAATTAACCGTTTCAGTACTTTTCCTTTAATTATAAGCCGTATTAGTTTTAAATATGACAACTTCAATTCCCTCTTTTACAAGGCAGAGCATGCGTTAGCACGATGTTATTCTAACGAGTGACACTTATATATGTACGTAGCTGAGATGATCAATATAGACCAGTGTTTATGAAAATTTGACTAAACATAACCTCTAAGAGTCACATATGATCTTCTAACCAATTAAGTAGACCTGTCTATTGCATTTGTCTGCCTGAAACTATTGCAAAATAATATGCAATTTTTTTTTTCTAATGCGAAGTCAATCTACATACAGTTCAATTATTGGTATAATTTCCTTCCTAGTTTATAAATATTGATGATAGACATATATATAACTCTTATCCATGATGTTACTGGCATTACCCACTTCCTTCAACAAATCTAAGTGGTAGTTGGGATGGATGAGATTGGTCTCTTTATTGAATAATGATGCCATGGTATGGGTGCTTAATTAGAATGTTGGTTGGATTATGATATATACTGGCGAGGAACTAGAATCTAATTAATTTCCACCGGCAAAGGAAGCATCTGTGACGGAATAATTAGTATATATAAAAATATAGTGGTTATATTCAATATCTACTTTTAGAAATTAAGTATATATATATATCTTCAAACCAAAATATATATATTAATAACGCAATCTCGTTCCCACAGACCGGAAATTAATATTTATAAGTTTGTGATGTACATATTCTTGACGGTTACTGAAGGCAAAGGGTAGTGATATTCATGAAGGTTCAGTTGGGGGATGTACATGTGGTGGAGAGTACTAGAAGGCTGCTGGTTATGTTATTTATATCAGATGGACGTTCCAACTGCATGCCACCTGAGACAGCTCTGCTCGAAAACCTGATCAAGGGCTTCACGAATCCACGGCCACGCATTTCGGAAATTTCGAGGTCCCACGGGCAGTGATCTTAATAGAAGTTGGAGAGGGTTTTCACTTCTACCAGAATTCCTTCTTTCAATATATAGGTGGGATCTTCTTCTTCTTCTTCTTCTTCTTCTTCTTCTTCTTTTTCCTCTTTCCTTGATAATTAATATTCATGTGTAGCATGCAGCCATGTCAGCTGGGACACATATTCGATCTGTGATGGGCAGTTCAACGTCGACATGATTCAGTTTATGATGATCAATTGCCGTGTTGGTAGGCCCTCTTTTATGGTCCGGGGACCGGTGAAGCCATTAGTTTTTCTGTTACATGCAGAATTCAGTAGAGCTGGAAATGAAATCAGTCGGTAGAGATTTTTTGGAATATAATTTACTGGGACCATCCAATCAAATATATTGGCCACGTCATCCGACCTATTATATAATGGGCCGTCTCATCCAAAGTAATATATGGGCCGTTTCATCCTATGATCTGTATCAGCTTTTCATCCCGAGCCCAAAAGACTTGACTTTAATAATCCACGTCGTTTCTTTTTTCCCGAGAACACGTGTTTGTAGTATTGACATTTGGGGTACACGTGTCCATTTCCTCAGACTGATATCGCCGTTGCTGCTCCTAACCGCCTAGACACGGGACTCGGGGCCGGACTCGGTGAATATCGAGTGAGCGTAATCGGCGGAGATCAAATGGGAGAAGAAAAGGGAAAGAAGATGAGAGGGTTGGGAGTGGAGAAGAAGACGTCGACCAGTACTACCAGACGTGATAAGGGTCTGTTAATTAAGAAGGTTGCACAATACCTCGCTTCCGATTCTTACATGTACGCCCTTTGGTTTCTCATCCGAGACCTCCTTCCAGTATGCCTAAGATCACCACCCATACGTCTTCCACCAGTGTCAGTGAGTTTAATTCTCTCCTCTGTTTTTATTTTCTTCTTCTTTTTCCTTCTCTTTCCACAACAATTTTAAAAAAAAACAATAATTCGTAGATGTATCAGTTAGTTTGGGTGATTAAAGTAGTAGCTAGGAAATTAAACTATGCATGCAGTACTAGCAATTGGAATTTTGCTCTTGAAGTTTTAAGATGATTGGGATTTGATTCCATAGTTGGAAATTGGAGGGCAAGCACTCTCCAATACTCTTCTCTATCATTTCTGAACCAGACAAAGGCAGACAATTGGGAAGCATGAATTTAATTAGCAGTGATCAGTTGTTATGGTATATATAAATCATGAGGTTCTTTTTACATATGTGCTTTTCCGCTATTTGACTTTAGCTCCGTCGAAAGTTGAAAAAGGTAGGGTAGAGTCTTTTGACATATTTAATATCACCCTGTTTACGTCCCTATATATTAGGAATATTACCCATGAAGCTTGGGTAAGATGCGTCTGCAGTCGTCAGTCATGACCATCACTGACCGTTCAATTTGCATCAAATTACTTGTTTTCGAGTTTGAGATTATGTACATAATAACGAGTCTTGTTTGGGTCGTCCTGTATTTTAGGTTGCACTCTAAATGGTGCATGTCATAAGCCCATGAAGTTACTTCTCTCGCTGCTTTTAAGATTGACATATTTTCATTCTCTCTGTTCTCAGGGAAGGATGCCCATTTGGTGAAGCTTCAGAAGCTGTTTATTTAGGAGATCGCATGCAGAAGAAATTATTTTTACTCTGTTTTATATACGAGAAATATTGACGATAATTTATGTGGTTTTTTTCTTCATTGATCTCCTTGGCTTTATCCCATATTGGAATCAGTACAGATACTCAGAAGGATTGCTTTACCAGAATTTCCATTGTTCCAGGAGGGAACATGTTTCAACAGTGAAATAGCGGCTGTAGTTCCTGTTCTTTTATTCAAGTACTGAGACTATAGCTACTGAACAATCAAGGCTGTGCATGCAGGGTTTTATTTTTCCGAATTTTCAACCTTTTTGAAGTTTCAAACTCTTTTTGGGTAACAATGCTGCCCGGCCAAATCAATTTCGACAAGGTGCCGGTTATTGCGGAAAATTGTGTACTATGTTTTGTCGATAGGTCGTGCGTCAAGATTTAAAAGAGTGGTATATATCCTCGCTTGTATATATGAGTTATCAACTCGACCTTTCAGGCTGATGTTCCATCTACCCATTCTTCCTCTTTCCCATCCAATATTCCATGATGGTCTGTTTTGTGGAAATGGGTAAAAGGGGCCCGGTCGTTCACCACCGTCGGTGCGAGTTGAGTAGATAATTATGAGCTCACCGAATGAGGATTAATTTAGTAGGGTTTAGGGTTTAGGGTTTAGGGTTTAGGAAAAATATCCTAGTATTTTGAAGTTGAAACGTCGATGTAACTTTTAGCCAAGTTAACTGGTAATAGTTAACACAACATATATAATATTTAAGATGAAAAAAGACCAGTATAAATCGCATTATACTTAATATTTCGACCCCTTTTGGTTACTTTTTATTAATAAATTACATTAAGTAGGCAAATTGCATACCATGCTTAGCGATCAATGTCATATCAGCTAACATTAACAGTATCCCAATTAAGTCAAGAAATAACTATCATGAGTAGTATCTTAATAATTAACACTCGTCTGTATAATGTCTATGTAATTGACATTAGATCCTGTAAAAACAGTATAGACAGTAGATGTGGACTCCAGACTAGTAACAAGTGGAGAAACCAAAGACATTAATACTCGAGAATATACAATATATAAGATGATCGATGACGAGCCAACTCTGCGTTGGCGCTTTGCCGAAAGCAGATTGCTGTTGTAAGAGCTCTCAATATAGGTCGTGACTGACAGGAGACCACATGGTGTGTGCACTAAGATCTATCGTCGCTTGAGAGGTTAGATCATCGACCCCACCATTTAGTGCTTTCGTCCTTGATTCTTGGAAGAGTGTCCCCCTTCCATAACCCCCCGAGGCCTCTCTTGAGGCCCCTTCAATTTTTGCAGAATTCCTGCCGACCCAAGTAAAGCCTTCTGACTCATGTACGTACTTCATTGCCTCGTTTCCCATACCTTAATTCCACCATTGTCCGGCCCCTTTCTTTTTTCTTTGTTCATGAGGTCGTATATTATAATATAATGGTTTCCATCGAAGAGGGTTCCCTTTGATGTGCTTTGTCCTGTTCCGACCGGCCTTGGAGGCAGCTTATAATTATCTAAGTTGTACTAACTAGAGGCTAGTAACTGATCATTCCGATTTTCCCATTTGTACTAAATGGTGATCATGAGTTTAGGTGGGAGTAGAGCTGAGGCGACCAACAGAAGTTAACCCTCGCATAGAGCTGACCAGCACAAGAGTGCGGACAGAAAGAGATCAATAAATGGTTCTGATCATCTATGTGAGAGGACAATCATATCATATAAGGAGATGGATCCTTATCCCTTCTCTCTCCATTACAGACCTATCACAGCCTACTAACTCATCAATCGATTCAAGAGGCCATGGCAAGTGCTCAGACCGCGTGCAATAAGTACTGCAGAGTGCTTTTGATATATTCATCTTCCTATCGCTAAGAACATATCTAAGACTGTCAGAATTCGTGGGCAATCATGTTTAATAACATCTTGTTGATGTGGGTGATCTGGTGGATGCCATATTATATAATACAATTACATAAATGAACACCATGAGGGGCAGCTTCCTGCTAGGCAAGTGATCCGCATTGACGTCAGGTCTGCCTTTGCAAGTTCTGCAGTTCTTTTTCGTTTTTCATGCTGGAATTATTCATGACTTTTGGCATTCAAACTTTAGACTATACGAGGATCCTCCACCATTGGAAGTTCTTCCCTGAAATGAAAGATCGATAGATAAGAATGCTTCTTTATTGATTATGAGGACCGAGGAGGTGAGGCGAGTCCATTTAAATCATAGAGCAGTACTTATCCAATGACGTACATTTGTGCTAGCTTCTCCACAGAGGGACAAGGGTTTCGCATGCCTCAATGTATACGTGGGACAACGGGGGTTTTACAGTCTTCTAATTAAAACTGGGGAGCCAGGTTAATTGTAATGCCATTCCTGGCTGCCAATTCATGTTCGCCATTTATTTCCACTTTTGATACCGGAAAGTCTGGCATCATGCTGCATGATTTACAAAACAGTGTCTGAAATGAAGGTGGTGGATCTATCTGACTCTCTATCTGACCATTTATCTTCATGAGAGGCACACGCTGCCTGCTCCATCACAGAATTTGCAGCCTTATACATGCTCATTTAAAGCTCTTCTGTAAGCAAAATTGTGCTGTACATGTTAATGGAAACTTCCCTCATCAAGTTGTCCTGATCATGATTCCTATTGAGCAACCAGTTCTGGGGATTTATAATAATATGGGAGCAGACGCATCAAAATCTTAAAAACAGATGGGAATCCCTGAATCACATCGCACACCTCAAGTATATATACCGGCTGATTTGCTCTCGTTTTGGTCTTTTTAAGAATCACCCTGTTCAGTGACGAACCTGATCAAAGTTTAGCAACTTAAATAAAGGTCAGAATAAAGCTAGCTACACGTTCTAGCTAGTTTCCTCCATGCAGGGGACACTGGCCGCACTCTTATATATTGTTGGTTTTGTTTCATATAGATAAGTATACGTGTATTTGAAATTTTTTGGATGGGGATTTCCTTCTGTTTCTCTCTTCTGGGAGCTGTCTAGATTCACCCAATCTGACAGCGTGATCTCATGCTCGTGTCACCTTCTTCTTACGCAGCAGGAGTGATGTACGCAGGTCTGTGTATTGGCATTTCTCTACTAAATCTAGTACGGAACCCATGCTCATAACCTGCTCTAAATTTGGAAAAGACAAAACCCCGGAAGCTATCACAGACTGCTCGCTGAGGCAGACATTTATGTGCTTCGGTCCTCTCGAGTTTCAGCGTTGGCTTCTTCCTTTTGCCTCTTGAGCAAATCCCGAGTCCCCAACTCCTTTCCTTGGAGCTCTATTTACAGTTATGGCAAGTTGAATTGATCGAATGTCGTTCTCTGCTGCTGCTCTTATGCCCTTAGCAGAAACCCATTACAATTAAGGTGGAAAGAATATTAACTAACAAGCTTTTATCTTTAATTAGCTCTCTTTCCTGATCACTCACGTCTTAATTAGATCAGTTAACCGCAAGACGTCCCCGCAAATACCATGCATTAAGACCCATAGCACAAGAAAGCGAAAGAATGAAAAGGAAAGAGCTAATTTTTCATAATATTTCGTGATCTGTACATGCATGAGCAACTTCTATTTCTTGCCAGGGATTCTTTTGGAAGGGGTGTTTCTTCGGCGAATTAGGAGAATGAAAAAAAAAAACCGAAAAAGAAAGAGGAGAAGGCATAAAGGGAGAGAAAATTAAGGAGAAGTGAACATAATGCTAATGCTGGATAATCTTACTTGTTATATTTATATTTCTGATCATTCGCGCGGTTGTTGAAATACATTGGCCAGATAGCGCATTACATCGACCTGGGCCTTCAGGTGGAGAACGTAATCGACCGTTTCTTCCAAGAGAGAGAGCTCGTCCATGTGGTGGCCCCCCGGTACAAGTGCTTTCAGTATTTGGGTCCTCCTCTTTTGCATCCTCTTAGCAAGGACGGTGGCTCCAACAGTCCTATCCTTGGATGCACCACTACTCCTTCTCATCATCCGGCGCTTCAAGTAGCTTCTCTTCAAGATGCTCCGGCGGTTCTGCACTTTCTTGCAGGATCTAATATTGAGAAGAGACTGCGGTACTACTACAGCTGGGTTTGTAATAATAACCTTTTCGAATTCTTCCTTACCCAACATATTCCTGACAATGATCTTGCTGGGTTCTTGTTTGGAGAGGTTGGCGATGAGTGCTCGGCTCCATTTAGCTCCACCATCTCTGGTCGCGGCCATGGCTACGTCCGATGATATCTGGACGGCTCGTTTCCTTT